>VZSE01007834.1:1464831-1521223 GCA_013398275.1 Promerops cafer
GTAGGGCGCGGCGGCGCGGGGCCGGGGCGAGGGGCTCCCCGGGGCTGGGGATGTTGGCAGGGGCCGCCGCTTCGGTGAGCCCGCGAGTGGCTGGAGCGCGGCTGGGAAGAAGGGGGTCCCACGGGGCAGCCTCTGGCGGCTGCCCCCAGCCGCCTCCTGCCCCCCTACGCAGAACTGTCTCGAGGTGAATCCGGAACTCCGCGCCGTGGTTGCGGAGTTTGGTCGTGTTCCGCTGTGGGTTTGAGGTTTTGCCCTTTCGGAGCGGACAAACCCAGCGGAGGGCTGTGGTGGTTCTCCTCCTGGAGTGCACGTACGTGTGTGTTGCAGAGATAGCCAGTTTTATGCTCAGTCACACACTGCAGGCCGAAACGTAGTTAACCAAAGGAAATGTGACTACTGATGGGCGCTCCCGGGAAGCCGGTTTTAGCCTGGCTCGCACGCAGTGATGGTGCAAAAAGGACAAGTGCACCACGACAGAGATGCATAGAGCCCATATGTTCCCTGGCTTGTGTGGTAACTCCCCGGAGGTAAGACCTGCTGAAATACTCACCGACAAGGTTGTTACTAGGATTTTGACAACCATATTCATGTTGAGGAAAAGTGTTTGTAAGGAATATTAGTAACCTGCTACGAAAGACCAGATATTGGAATTTGATGAGGAAATACTTATGTAAATCATCTGTGTGATGGTGAGGGAAACTCCAGTGCATCTGGCTGTGAGGGATTTATACCTATGTGGCTTGTAGGGAAACAGTATGTGGTGTTTCTGGCTGCCTGCCAGAACTCTTCTAGTGCGGAGCCTGTTGAACGACTCCTAACAGGCGCACGCTTTCCTGTAGTAGTACTAGTGATGGACTGTTTGCTCTCCGTGATCTCTGATAATTATTTTTGTGATTCTTGTGTGCACTTCAACATTAAACAGATCCCAAGCTGTAAATGCTGATGGGCTATGTTAACGCATTACCACTGGACAGAAAAAAATCAAGGTGCTATGTCATTTTAATTGGTAAACAGAAAGGCTTTTTTGTTTGTTATAGTAAGTGTGTGTTGGGTGCTGAATGACATGAAAAAAAATTATTTCTGAGGTACAGTGTTACAATTTTGGAGTTACTTCTTTTCTGGTGAGAATCAGGCATTGTCATTTGGAATGTTTCACACATTCCCTAAAGAACCAACGTTTTGCCCTGAGAAGGGAGCTCTCCAGAATGAGCATGGTGCTGCATGTTGCAATGATTAAATTCTCATCTTTGCCAACCCCTGCGAATGTAGAAGGAATAATCCCTACACTGCCCACCTGTTCCTTTAATTCCTGTTCACAGTGTCTGCTTTGGTTTGTTTGTTTAATATTACCTTCAGAAATAATATATGTCAATGGAAATTCCATGTAGCTGAATATAAAATACCAGTGCTTATGTGTTTTACAGGTGAATCCAAATGCATTTAAGATTTTTAAAAAATTTATTCTATTTTTACTTTAAGCTATTGTAATAAGTTTTAGTAGTGATTTGAACTGCTGTAATTAATACAAACACAAGTATCTTGTAATGACTGTATGCCTTCATTCACCATTACTTTCTCTTTATTAAATATGAGAGTCTGCAATGATGTTTTTTTGGTACCTTAAGAGCTTAAGAATTTCACTGGACCCATGCAGAGTTACACAGCCTGTCAGCAAGCACACTGCTCAAAGAAACCAACTTTGATACTGGATCAGGGAGAGCAGAGGCACATAGGGAAAGAACAACAGCACTGTTAGTATTTAAATTTGGGGAGAGAATAAGAGTTCCTGGCAGTGAAGAGGATCTTCCTGGGTGAGGCACTGAACAAGGCATGAACCTTTCAAGGCCAGCACAGTGAGAATAATTGCTGGGGGTCTACAGAGCTTTGGTCCCAAGAGGAATATACATACATTCACTCTTCAGACAAGACACCACATTAACCCACCTCGGTTATGCTATGTTAAAGAAAGTCAGTTCTGGCTCAAATTTTTCTTATCAGCTAGTGGCAGTAGTTATTGAGAAAGTACATACATCAAACATAAACAATGGTTTTTATTCTTACTCATTACTATAGCTAGTGACAAAACTTTGGAGTTCTTGTGTCTCCTTAGAGGTCATAAAACTAACAGCAGTGGTGTACATCTGAAGTGAATGGACTTTTGGCTTTGTTTCAGCCAAAGGCACAGTATAAATGGAAAAACAGAGGGGTTTCTGCTTTTGCATTCATATGACAGTTATCTGCCACTTGCTTCTAAGTTATAGCAAAGTTTCTTGCTAGGGAGATGTGCAGGAATACCAAAGAACTGACGCTTACTTGCTTATCTCAAACTCGGTTTGACCCACCCTTTCCTGAGATGCTTCAGTGTTTTCTATTTTAGTGGTCCTTTTTTTATTTCCTCCCACAGATGTACCTCTGCAGTAGTCTTGTGCTATAGGTCATATTATGCCAAAGAACTCCTAGGTGCCACCAGCATTAAACCAGAAAAATCAGGACAATTCTACCATTAACTGGCTTACACTTCAGATGTGAGCTTCACTGTGTCCTATTTGCTTGTGTATTGTGACCTCTGATCTTTATCTCACCCTTTGTCTGCGCAGATAGTAAGCTCTTTTAGGCAGGGATTGTATCCTGTGTTTGTAGAAGGTAATGAGCTACTGATCCCAGTCTCCTGCTATTACTGACAGCCATATAACTGTAATATACTCCTGCACAATTTCAATAACAGGATTACTAAACTGTAGTTTACGCTGTCTTTAACTTTTTGTATCAATAAATCTGAAGGACCTTTCTTTGCATGTATCTAAAAATGTATGTTCTGCCAATTTTCCTAAAAAAAGCAAGTCTCTGCCTTTTATTTTCTCGTAGAACAATTTGCATTTTCTGTTCAAATGGAATTACCGCTTTCAAGACAAGGATCACACCACTGGAGTTTTGTCCATCTTACCAAGAATCTAATAAAAAGTAGATAATAAAACGCTCACTTGCTGAAATGTAAATATATACATAGGTATGTCCATGAATAGGATCCTACAAATAATTTTTAAATACTGGAGTACAATGGTAGGTAAAACATAGAAGATTGTGTGCCATATATGCCATAGATTTAAATGTCAGATGTGCAAATTATCTTGAACTTTCAAATTATTAATTGCTGTTGGAAGACCTTCAAGCTTCTGCAGAATGAAAAACTTCTGTTCAACTCCAAAATGGGCTTAAGGATACCTAGATGAACCAAAATAATCTGGAGTTACAGAAAGGATCTAAATCTCTCTCTGCTGCCCCACACTGCCCAAGAAAAACAAATTTCAGTACCTCCAGGTAGTAACTGCTCATTAAGTCAGTGTGAGGTTGGATGGTCAGTGAGAAAAAACATTGTGTTTCAGTGTTGCTGTTTCAGTGCATTTTTTGTCTGTAGAGAAAGGAAGCACAGAGTGACAGTGTTGGTATTCAACCATCAAAAACACCTTTCAGAGCCAAAATTGCACTTTCCATGATCTTACGTGGTGCACAGTTATGTCCCATTGCCTTTGGGAAAGTTCCAGTATCCACTGACTTCTGTTGCATTGGGTTTAAGTGAACAACTGCAGACTTCCAGTTCAGCTGTCAGAAAAAATTACCCAAGGGACTCCTCTGTTGGCCTGGATTTTGGAAGATCAGTGAGAAGATACTGCATTTTCTCTGAGGAAAATATAAGAACCATGTTGGATCACTCTACCCCACTTCTTCATATTAGCTCCAACTTCTATATATCCAGTAGGCATCAGCTGCAGCTTGACAAATTTATTCAAATAAATTTACAAATGGATTCTCAATTCGTAATCCACCGGTTATCAATATCCTGGAATTAATTTTATTGAGTTTTTTTCCACTTTTAACTTTGAGTTTATTTAAGAGGGTGCTGCTTCCATTTTTCGTCATGCCTTTGTCTAGCAGAAATGTCTTCAGTGGAAAAATCAGTGTAATGCTAATTGAGGCAAATTAATCTCCCCTTGATCTTATTTTCTATTTTCTTTTTACTTATCTGGATAAAAAACATTTGCTTGCTGTCTTTATTTCTCAGATGGTCTTTTAGCACATCTCTCTTCATCCCTGTATTCAGCACATGCTATGGCAGTGCTCTTCACTTCTCATGCTGTTTCTGCCCACTTATTTCTGAGTGATGGCTTTTCCAATTACATCTGGAGCAGTTTTATTCTGTTCTGAACAGGTGTAAAGCTACTAGACTTTGGATTTAAAGAAAACTCCAGCCTGCTTCACAGGGGAGGCACTGTGCTCTTCAGTCTAATTGATCTCTCTGCTGATTTCCCTTTTATTTTTTTTTAAGCACTCTGTTTTTAGATCATCCCCTGACCTGCTTAAATGCTTTGGATTATTCTTGTAATATTTTAGACAATGTCAATCACTTCCTTAGTTGGAGCTATTTTCTGTTGATTAGCATTTTCTTCCCACTAACAATTAACACCCAACCTAAACCAGCTGTTTTTCTATTTGCTGTTTAAAAATGCAGTTATAACATCCAGAGAATTCTGGTTCCTATCTTTCTGTGAGTCATTTATTCCTGACTGGCAGGAGGCTCACTGCTGTCTCATAGAATTGCATCTGTTCCAGTAGTGTCTATCAACCTGGCAGCATTTCCAAGACCTCTTGTGTTTCAGAAACATGGATCAAAGTGGACTTCTAGCACTACAGCAGTAAACTAGGCTTGGAAATTATTTTCCTGGAATTTTTTCCCCCTTGATCAGTTCTGTGCAACTCTTGCTTACCAGGGAAGTCTGCCTCTTTGTTAATATATAATGGCACCCCAGCACTTGACCCTATTTCAGTTCTTCCTGAGATTCTGTTCAGTTCATGTGCTATAGTTATTTTAGTTACTCCACTGTATTTCTTATATCTGTGTAACATTTGATTTGTAAATGTCTTCTAGCTGCAGGACTTCATTGAATTTATTACTCTGTTTATTGTCCTTTCAAATATCTCTTTTTGAAATGCCCCAGATTAGAAACAGTCCTTTCACTGCCTGCCCCTGTCTATTTCTTGTTCTCCTCAATATCTTTGTTTATTATTTGTTTATCATTGTTTATCTGGAGTTTCTTTATCTATTCTGGTGCTATAATAGTAGTTTATAGAAGTCTAAAACTGTATTTTCAGGTACAACCATACTTCCCCATCAGTAGCTTCTTCCCCTGGCTGCTATAGGTGGCATCAACCTGGTGTACTGGGAATAACAGAACAGTTAAGATTGGAAGGAACCACTGGTGGGGTCATCTGGAATCTGCAATTTGTGGCAACATGAAGTACAGTCAGAGAATTGTTTACCTCTTCTTGGTCAGGTTTATCTTCAGCCCTTGTTGCACATTGTATATGTCGCCTGCACCTAGCAGATGTCTCTGTTTTTCTGGAACCACACTGCTGACAGGCAGGTCTGTTTTCCTTTAATATGTTTTGTGAACTTTAAGAACTAAAAGATAAGTTACAATCTGGTCTTGCCAATTGTATCCTAGTTTTACCAATAAAAGAAAAATATCTTTTTTAATTCAAAGTGCTCCTGAGCGCAATGAGAAAAAAAGAACAGGGGACCCAGAAAAGTTAGCCCACAATAGATGCAGTGTTTTTCTTATCTCTTTGATAGAAGACATCTCACTTTCCTGGCATTTGAAGAGAGGAACAAAATAATCCAGAGAATGTAAACTCCAATTTAATAAAGCCTAATGGCTCTTATATGAGAGAAGTTCATGTTTCCTCTTTCATCTAAACCCAGAGTACCAGGATACTTTAGCCAATAGATCCAGATAAGTGGCAACTGTAATAAAAGATTTACCTAAATTACATGCAAACCCTGTTTCACTCTTGTGTGTTGATTTCATGTACATTCAGACCAAAAAAAAAAAAAAAAAGAATAATTTATAATATTGAATAATCACTTGTTGAATGCTAAAACAGGGAATAGCTCATATTCAAGGTTAGCTTCAGGTATATTTCAGGCTAAGACTTATGAGAATTAAGCCATGCACTTATTTTAAAACCTGTGTATTTTTAAAACATATCTATCTGAAGACACATCTTTGTGTCTGACACAAATTTAAAAGTCGCTCCATTTATTAAAGATTATTTTGTGTAGCAACTATGGAAATAATTAAGATTTAAATGCTTACAAATCTGAAAAATGTAATCTTTCAGCAGGAAAAAAAAAATTGTTGATGGCTTTAAGTATTTGTAAAAGCCATGAAAAATTGCCATTTCTACATTACATTGAATATCTGACTGTCCACGTAGGATCTTTTGTTCTGTGAAACCTTAGGCATTGCCTGAAGAGAGTTGAGAAGGGTGCAGGAAGCTTTGTTTCATCAGTTCTGCTGGTGTTTTGCTGTGTTCTGATCTGTGATTTTCTGCTTGAGGAGGTGACTAGGCACATGAGAATCTTTCCTTCCTACCTGTACTAACTTAGTGTCATCTTTAAATGAGTTAATTCCCACTGCTTGCAAAGGAGCTTTTGAATGAGTAGCCATATTTAGAAACACACATTCTTCTTATGCAGCATATAATTTAATATCAGCTAAATAAATTATTAATTGCAAGTCTGCCATTTATCGCTGCGCAGTGACTCAGCCTGCTGTATGAGTATATTGAACATACATCTTCATAGCACTTTCCCAGACTCTTGACTTGGACTTGGATCAGCATGTTCCACAGCTCCTCTAAATCTGCTCACGTACAGCTGATTTATGCCAGCTCTCTCACAGTGTGACTGAACTGGTGTTCTGATATTGTTACTGCTGTTAGCCAAAAACCCGATCAGATGAAGCATTTTTAATACCCCTTACCACTGCCCATAAATTAGTCTAGCAGCTTGCTACTAAAAGTGGCTGTACCCAGCTTAAAATGTTAGCAGTGCCACTGCTGCAGAAACAAGGCAACATGACTGTGTTACAAATATTTCTGGTTTGGATGAAGTTAGGAAAGCTGATGTTTCATTTAAATATTGAAGAGGAAGCAAAGTTCACCAAGCTGTCATATGTGAGCACAAGCAACAGAAATCCTCCTCCTTCTGCTCCCTATCCACCCAGTCAGGTGCTATTTGGTGTGCTGTTGCTGATGCTCCCTGCAGGGATTTAGCAACGCCAGGGAACCATCAGCCCCAGCCAGTGTTGTGGCTGAGAGGTGTGATGGTAGCACCTTGTCATGCCTGGTTGACACAAGCATGAGGTTCCTGCCAGGGTGCCTCTCCATGCTGGGGAAGTGGTGACTGATAGGCAGAGTCCCTGTGCACCCCAAGAAGTGTGTGGGGCAAAGCCTGGAAGCTGGGAAGAGCTGTGGAGGGAGGAGGCCCTTAAAGGAGAGAGCAGACACAGATGGAAAGAGAGTGGGGATATGAGTATCCAGGTGTCACGTAGAGTGTAGACACATGCAAAAATAGCAGCAGTGAGTCTGGAGTAGGTATTAGTACCACGGTGGCCATGGCAGGCCAGAGAACAGCCCAAAAGCATGGGTGGACTTTGCAATTTGTTCTGCACTGTAGCCCATCAGAAGGGTTCTTCCCTCAGCTCTGCTGATTTAAAGCCAGCTTGGGGCTGCTGATCTGAGCAGCACGTAGGTATCTAAAATACAAGGTAAACATACAATAAAAAACATCAATAACAGGGAAAGCAGGATGCACCTTGGGTCAGGCAAGGTTTGAAGGGTTAGAAAAGGAAATGTTGAAATATCATTTCCTCTTACATGTTGACACAGCTCCTTTGGGACAGTTCATCACGCCTGGAGCTGTGCAGCCTAAAGGCTTGTCTGCCTGATAGTGGAGGACTCTGTTCTCTGACAGACCTTAGGGCCAGGAAAAGAGGAAAGTGCACAGCACCAATAAACCCACTCACATTTGTGATATTGATCAGCTGCATATCATCTTGAATTTGGGGTGCACCCAGAGTGTATGGTATGAATCCAATTATTCTTGGTGTCTGTACATTTCTTAGCAGGGAAATCACTGCATACATACACAACATGCACTTTCCTCAGAAGATGTTATTGATAGCATTATCTGCAGAATCGAATGGGATTATTTTTAGTCACATAGATTTTTATTATAGATGCAGAAGTGAAGCAGTGTTCGTGTAGCAGTTCTAGTTCACAGCTTTTGATGTTAAATGACACAAAATATAGCATCGTTATACACTAAAAAAAGAATATAAATACAACTTTATTTAATAATGAAGTATATTAACCTCAATATTTCAGAGTAGACCACATTGCCAAGTGGAGTTAGGAGTTATCCTGACCAATGAGTTTCTGTTACATGCTCATTCCTACAGTGGAGAAATAGAATGAGAGTTGTACAGTTTTTGGATTTTTACAAGTGGTTTTGTTTTTCTTTTAAGCTTAATAGTCTCTATGTTAAAAAGTATTACAGTATTACTTTTAATAAGTATAACAGTATTAGTATTTCTAAAACAACATCCACAAGCATCCTTATGAAAGCATTGATGTTTGGTCCACTGCCAGTTGTGTTTAATGATTTGTTTGTGCAGCTTCATTCTGCTTGATGATTGCCAAGCAAGCTTTCAGCATTATTTATGTCTTTGGCTGGGGTGTACACTATAGCCAAAACATAAACTCTTTACCTGCTAAGATAGCTATTAAGACTCAGGCTCCTTAGTTTTTTAGAGCTGGTAAAAGTTTCCTCTAAACTTTGGTACTTTCTTTCTCAGGTGTTGAGGTTGTTTACCATTGCTTTGCCCCGGCCCTATGGGGGCCAGCGTTGGACTGGACGTGTCTGACTGCCCCAGGGATGCTCTGCCATGGCTGAGGGTTGAACGCTAAAAGAAAGCCGTCCAAGATCCTCGTCTCGCTGAGCTCCACAGCTTGGAGGGACAACTCTGTTAGGGGAAGTGAACTCGCTGCAAAGAGATCATGGCTTCATCGCGGCTAGTGGCGAGATCTAGAGACATCGCCAACGTCATGCAACGGCTTCAAGGTAGGGGCCTCACTTGGGCTGGCGCTCTCCACCACGCCCTTGTAAATGGAAGTTCCTATTTTCTGCTGTACTGAACAGTCAGAACAATATTTCTGAAGTTCAGTAACTTCCCTAACCTTATCTTCTGGAAAGTACTTCTAGTATATCTAGAGGGCTGTGATTATATGAGTCCTTTGGCACAGCATTAACAGTGATGCTTCAAAGCAGTCGACGTGAACGTGCCTCCATGGGACGGTGCACTGAATTGAAGCTTATGAGACTTTGGTTTTGGTTCTGTTTCTCCCAGGTTATCTGATGTGTTTATCAGTTTTTCCATAGAAAAGAAAAGAAAAGAGAATAGAAATTATATTCATCCTTTTCTCAACTACAAAGTCAACTGGTAGATCTTTTATAGTGATAAACTAATATTTATTAGCTTAGCAGCGAGAACAGTGCTTTATTATATTATTAAGCATTGAAGAATTCATAGCTCAGTGAGCTTATTATGAGTCCTCAAGTTGATGACCTTTTAGATAACACATCACAGGATGTCTTTGCAATATTCTTTGAGTATTCATTATGGTTTTATGTTCCTATAATATAGCATTACTAAATAAATTTATTGTGCTTTCTTAGAAGTTATAAAGAAGTTATCTAGCTGCTGCTGCTAAAAGTTTGCATTTGGATTTTTTTTTATTCAAATAATGATATTGACTACAAACAAATTGTCAGAGGATTTATGTTTTAAGCATTAAAGGCACTCGAGGTAGATTTGAATGAGTCTGTGCAAGGGCACAGCGAGGCAGCCTTGCCCACAGAGCAGGCAGGGGTCTTAGGACACAGTGTGTGTATATCACAGGATACTATACATTTGTATGAGCTCATGTTCTTAGTGGGTATTCCAGAAAAAAAATAATGAGGGACTTGAAGGAAGGAATTAAATAATTATGAAACTATGAGACCTTCTAAGGAATACGAAGAAATGCATGAGAGAAATGTACTCAAAGGTTACGGAGACATACTGCAAAGGAAAGCATCAGGGAGCTGAACTATGTTCAGGGAGGATTATCCAGGCTGGTGTTCTGAAACAATGTATAAAGAGGATGCCACAGAAGGTATTTAAAGTGTGGGGACCATTTATTATCAGACTGTTATGTGCTAACTTTCTAACATCTGTAAAGCTGTTGCTGACAAAATGGCTGTTCTGTTTATTTGCATTTTGGGTTTTCTTACACTTTTTCTTCATTTTTATGTATTTGGCTTTGCTGAAATCTGATACATACTTCAGTCTGCTATAATGATTTTATATTATTTTATTTTTGGAAATTCAGCAAAAATAATTACATGAATTCTGAAGTGAAGACATTTGAAAAGAAAACGTATCAACTAAATGGAAATTTGGCATTGCATGTTAATTTCAAGTCATACCTGTAACTGGATTATTTGCTTCTCAGATGAAATCAGCTCAGCCTGGTATTGATGGATCTGAGTTTTGCTGCAGATGCACTATTTCAATAAATCACCTGTGCCAAAGCTAGAGTGCTTGGAGCCTAAATCTTTTTTTAGTCTGTAGTTCTGCATTATGGATGAGCAGGCAGTCTGCACTGCGACTACCTAAGCCCTTGTGTATTGAGGTTGCTCTACCTTTCAGAAATTACAGTCAGCTGAAATAGGAGTAGATGGGCACAGGAGCAGAGTTATTTCTTGGCATGTTGGCGTGGCAGCCCAGAATCAGTGCAGAGCCAGGTGCACAGCTCAAGGTGAGAGTGGAATTGGCAGCATTCAAGGTGTAACAGGAATGGCACTGGTTTGGGGGATCCTCAGTCAGTGCGGAGCGGCAGTCGTGCTTTACAGCACCTGTTTTTGTACCTGGCTGTAAGCTGAGGCAGGAGAGTTCTTGTGTGATGCTGTTTAGACAGTGCTGCAAGATGTCAGTGCTGGAAATTCACCAGCATTGAGAGGTAAAGCAAGCTGTGCTCCCTCCTCCACACTGTTCTCATATTTGCCTCACTGGTTTCCAGTGAGTGTTTGTGGTGGGAGAGCATAGGAAATACCAGTTTTGAAATATCTCCTATACACACTTTTAGTGAACACAATCATATTTACTCTCCTAAAATCTGTCAAAGAGCAACAAAGTTGATTCTGTGTTGGTTGTTTTTTAAATTTGTTTATTTGGGTTTTTAATATAAATATTTCCAGTCACTTCCCTTTGGTACTTATGACACTTGGAATACACTCTGTACATATACAGAGTTTTTGAATAACCTTGTGTATCACTGGCTCAGAAATTCACTGGGACAAACACCAAGACAAACTTGCTAGTTCTAGGTTTTGTACAGTACCTTATGCTTCCTAGTTGTTCGTATTATAAAAGCACCCATAAAACCTGAACAGAACTGGTGTACGCCATCAATATGAGTTACATTTCTGGGACTGGTTTTTGGATTACTGTGGGAATTAAAGCCAGCTGGCACAAAAGCACTGCTCCTTAGCCTACAGGAAGTGCAAGTTCATTGACATTGTAACTGTGCACTAAGGATTCTTAAAGCATCTTTGATAGCTACAAATATCAAAGCAAAGAGTGCTGGAGGACAAGCTAGTAAATCTCTTACAATTTTGATAACTCTGCCATGATGAAATGAAATCTCTTCTGTTAGTATGCACTGTTACAGGGCAAACTGCAGTCATGCTCATGCTGTTCTGTAGGAAAAAAAAAAGGAAAAAAAGAAATGTCTCATTTGTCCCATTCCTCAGGACCTTGTTGTTCCATTATGCTGACTTGTTCTTACTGGCTTGTAAGGTGATATTGAACAGTCACTGTAGCATATTATTACTGCAGGTTTTTCTAATTTCCACTTTTCCATCCCACTGTAGTTTTTCCTTTCAGTTTCTCATTTAGTAGTGTGTGCTGAATGAAGACTTTGTGAGTGTGATTGTGTTCATTATTGGGTGGTCCATTTAGTCAAACAGGACACTTTTTTTCCTTTTCTGTAGTGGACCACCAAAAATTCAGTCTGCACTACAGTCTAAACAGATATGCCACCCAAATTAGGTTGCTGTCGTATAACTGGTATTTTGAGACTGTCATCTGTTTTAACTCCATGCAGTAAAACCAGTTCCAGAGTGCACAAAGTACAGCAATTTAAACAATATAATGTTACAAGACAGTATTTTTGGTGTCTAAAAAACCCTCTACAAATGATAGACAAGCATATAAATTTCTTTTCAGTCTTTCATTTCTTCTGAATTGCAACAGTGTTAGGCTCAATATTAGGCTCTTAAACTCACTTTAGATTGTGGGTATTTTGGGGTTTTGTGAACTCACTATGGAGACACTTCATGATGTAGGAAAAGCTAAGGTGGGAAAGCAAGCAGCATGGTCATGCATGAAGACTAACCATGTTGGAAAGGAGACATCATTCTAGTAACACTCATACACTCCAGAAAAGCTTCAATACAGGCAGGTCAAATTAGCTTCAAGACCAGTCGTTATTTTATGTAAAATTACCTACAACTGACTACCATCTTCTGAAGTTTTATGCCTTCCTTACATTAGCACTGTTCACAGAATGTTGTGGGTTTGTTTTTCTCCTGGATTGTCCTTCCTTCCATTCCCTTGTCCTCTTCCCCTTAAGTTTGGGCTCTTCTTTAGGCTTTTACAGCCTAGCATTTCTTTTCCATACCAGCAGCCATTAACTAAACAGTGCATTTTTCTTCTGTTGAGCTGATAGGCTCTTTGTTAATGTGTACCTTTGTTGGTGTTTTCCTCTGTTTTTCTCTCTAAGCCAACAGCGCCAAGAGCCACAGTTTAACATTAAGCTAGGGTGATTTAACAGATTCCTGCTGCTGAAAATACCTTGCTTCACTGCATGCACATTCCAAAATTCGTTTTCACCAGGACTCTTTCTTCTTCTTACCTTAGACCTGAACCAGCTGGGAACTGGTTTGCAGAGGCCAAGTGAGCTCCTGGGAAAAAGGCAGTGTCTCTCCCTCAGTGATGTTTACCATTTTATTGTCGGCAAAACCGAAGCGCAACATCACATTTGTAAATGTCAGCAAAATTGAAAAGGTGTGCTTGATCAGGAAGGGCACGCTGCACATCTTTGCACAATTGAGTTTTATCCCCATATTACAAACACTGCTCTGGTCAAGGTTTCCTTCTATCCAGTTTGCTTGTGTATACTGGTTCGATGAAGTCGTGCTGATGCCTTTTCCTTGCAGTCTTTCACTATCTAAAATGTCCCAGTTTGATTCCTGCATCTTTCTTGGATTACAGAAAATGCCAGTGTAAATTACTAGTCTGTTGGGTAAAAAATCGTGTATCTAAGGCAATTCATTACTCACTGTCAGTGTGTTAAGGGAAAATAAACACTTTTCATTCTATTGACTGATTCGAACTCTATGATCTGAAGGTCAAGTAAATCTAAATGATGAATTGGGAATCTGAATAACATTACAGCCCACATGTTACCTAACAAGAGGAAGTCAAGAAGTATTTCAGTATCTTTTAAAATTATTTTTCAGTGTTAGAAAATTTAAGTTAATACTATTTCAGAACAAACTGCTGAAATACAAGGTTTATATGTGAAGATTAAGAGATTCGGAAAAAAGTCACATCATAGCTGAAAAGAAGATCATTAAAGGGTAAAAACAATGTTTTCATCTACTACAACAAAACCATGTTAAAGAATAGTCTGTACCTGGGGAAATTCAAGTAAAATATTAGTTAATATTTGATAAGGAGAGTTATTAAGGTATGTTTTAAAATCATCATTTTTAGAATCATCATTTTTAATTTTGGTTTTTGCATACACAAACAACACTTCAGGTTTTTTTGGACCCAGGTATGTGATGGTAATAATCTGATATATTGCTGGTAAAGAGAAGTTCTGAACTACATGTAGGTATTGCAAAAACATGGGAGAAAGGATATGATCAAAACATTTCACTGGTAGTACAAATGACTGAAGTATGAACTGAATTTAAGTGTCATGTTATATTAGCATATTATGTCATATAGTTAGACTGTTTTGACATAGGGTGCAGTAAGTATCTCAGAGGAAAAAAACATATGCTGCCTTTTTTTTTTTTTTTAAACTGCAGTTAGCTTTCACTTTGTGTTCTTTTCAATCAGAACACAGTCCTGGGGCAGTATGTGGAATGCAGAATGTGTTTTAGTGAGGCATGGTCCTGTATTTTTATTTTTAGATGTTTTTTTATCATTAACAAATTCCAAGTTAATGATTTAAAGTCTATTTTTAGAAATTTTTTAAAGTTATTGTTGCCATCTTTTTGCTTACACTTTTTGTACTGCTTTTGACCACAAAACTAACCATGTAAATCAACATATTCCTACTTCTTTTTTTTCTTGCTTTCACTTTTGATTATCACAGTACAGTTTCCACAGGTTGTTAAAATAATCTGTGCTCCTCTTTCCACTTGGCTAGTCAACCAGGATACAAAGCACTAATAATCACACAGGTGATATAAATTGCATATATATTTGCATTTGAGTTGCTTTTTAAGGAAAAAACAATATATTTTTCCAGATTTCGTCTGGGATAAAGTTTATATATAGGGAAGAAAATGGCTGTCACGGTGGTGTCTCACACTGAGATTTCTTTCATTTGGATGTGAAGAAACACAGTTCAAAAATTGAAATTCTTCTCCTAGGCTACTATTAAAACACTGACAAAATTTGTTACACAAAATGTAAGAGGCAAAATGCAAGAGGAAAATCTTCCTTGGACAATTTTATAGATAGTGGTTAAAATGCTGTGTCTTAAATATAGTGGATATCCAAAACATGTCAGGCAAGTTGTGTCTTACATGAACCCATCTTCAGCAGTTCTGTGCTGCTCACTATGATTTGACAAGTTTGTATGTAGGCATCCACACTGCAGCTGTTTAATTTTGGTTTTGATAAAGATCTGAGGCTCAAAAACTGTTTTCAGTTAAGATTTTGCCTCAAAATAACATCTGCCATATTTATTACTGGTGTGAAAAGAGATATTCCAGGAAGTCTAAATAGGGACAATTATGTGTCAGTTTTGATGGTTTAGTGAATATAGAGATTTTGAGAAGGAAAATATTGCAATGTTTATTTTTGAGTGTGCCCCCTCTATTCTGACAGGCTGCTAGACGGTTATTTTAGTAATAGCTTTGGGCTGGGGGTATCAAGAAGCAGAATATCTTCAAAATACTTTGATGACATATTTTTTATGCAGGTTAGACAATTTTTCAATTGTCTGTTTTGCGATTTCCTATTTCTATTATATACACTGCAGGCTTGAATAATTAAACTTTATTTCCTCAGACCTGTGCTCGAATACCTTCCTACAATATATTTTGGTGTGTTACTAAGTTTGAACATAGCTTATTATCATTACCATAAATAATACTCCCTTTTGGAATGCCACATTTGTTGTTTTTTAATACTAGAAGAACTGAAAAATGCAGGTGGACATGCCTCTTGTTACTAATTAATAGGGATCAAAATAGTTTTGTGGATGAACTGCTGCTGATCATGCTTTTATACTGATGTACAGAATTCTGTAACGACAAAATATTTTAATGAGAAAGTTCTCTTTTTTTAAAAAATGTTGCTGTAATCATGTTTTGCCCATTTGTAGAAATCAAAATCTTCACCATCTTTATTTACCAGGATGATAATATACTTCAAAGAATATACTTGCAGGTAGAAAAAACGCAGATGAAAATTAACACGTCACAATCATTTGTAATTTATTCCACAGACTTTTTTATAGAATCCCATTTTTATTTTGCACTTTAGACTTCATTTGCTTAAAAATATCCTCATTTCTGTCACAAAGCTTCTCCTTGTGACTCATATCACTGAGTTCTAATTTTAGACTCACACTGAGGTTTTTTAGTTGGTAGTTTTATGTATCCAAGTGAATAGTTTATTACTGGGTGCAAGAAAACAGGCTACTTGTTTGGTCTTTTATCCAAGATGAGAAAGAGCTTTAAGAGGGAAATGTCAACGACTTATTAAGAATACAGTAGTCTAGAAAGAAAGAAAGAAAACTCACCAAAACCCCCCTCTCGAGCTCTTTGGAATTTTTGTCTCCATGGTAAACTAAAAAGAGATGTTTGAAAGATATTATTACATTTTACAAGAAGTTAAAACTGACTGCTTAATTGCACAGCTATTTTTAAAATGTAAATTCTGATTGCCAGTATTTGGGGGTGTTTTATTATTCTCGTCTGTTGGTAGACTTTAAGTTGGGGCCGTTCCATGTACAATGTTCTTTGCAGAAGGGGTGTAAAGAAACTGGGACTAACATTAAAAAAACTAGCCTCCATCCTGTACTTTGAAAGAGATCCTGATTATTTTAAAGTTTTCAGTGATCACTTTAATTCAATATCAGAACTGTTAGGGAAGTAGCAGAAAAGCAGCTTGATGTTTCAGGATAAGCAGCCTTCAGGTGAGGAGGAATGTTGAGTTACTGCACAGTGAGAACAGTTCTTGAACTCCAGCTCAGCCCCTGCATGGCTTGGCCTGGGGGCCAAGAGCTCATACCTTAACCTGCTCTCCCCTCTCTCCCTGGCTTATCTGCCTTTCATGCTTTCCCTGCTGGGAGGTCACTGTTGTTAACAGAGATCGCTGTGAGATATCTTTTGGAGCTTCATTACATGGAACATAAACATTAACATATTAAGAGATGTCATTTGTGAAGATTCTTTTACTGTAATTTCACTAGATTTTATGTAATTACTTCTCGGTATTTGTTACATAGTCTTTTATACTTTTAAGAGGATTATGCCCTCGCTGATGTACATTGGTTTAAGTGACTATGGAGAATGTATGTAATCTCGTTGGAACACTGTTAGGCTTGTGACACAACCCCGCGAAACCTGTAAATCTCTAAGCTGAAGACTCTTGTGTTCACCCAGATAAGAGATACATCTAGAACATTTAATAACACCTTGTACCCACATAGCCATTGCTGCAGAACGAGAGTTGAGACTTGGTTTATCCAAATCACTGAGCTTATTTAGCTATGCCAGTATAATTCTGGGAAAATTCATCATCCCCTCACAGAGATGTCAAAGGCCTGTACAAATGCAGTAGAATGTTCCCTTGCTTTCTGCACCTCCCTCTTAGAGGCCAGCTCATGTATCTTGCAATAGCTGCATAGCCTGTCCTACCTCCACCAGCTTGCTTGGGAGTCACCATCGGTGTGCCTGGGTGGGCACAGCTTCCTCACTGCACAGTGTGGGTTTCTTTAAGTCTTTACTTAAGGTGCTACTGCAAGAAAGCTACAGACCTTGTCAAAGCAGCAGCTGTTCTGTAAGGACTTTATCTTAAGCTCATTAAAACAGAGGAAAAAAATCTTCTTTCCCTAAGGTGAATGGAATGAACTACAACAGCAATTGTACATGAAGAGTATTACTGTTAATTTTCCAGTCTCAGAGGGGGAAAAAGCCCCAACTCTACATGCAAGAGCAGAGTATTCAAGATGATTTGTGGCCAAACCAGTGTAGCAAAGCAGAATATTTACTTGCTTGCAGTGACTTACATATTAAAAAAAAAAAAAAAACAAAACAAAACCAAAAAAAAACAAACCAAATGGAGCTTGTAGTTCTTCAACTTGTCTATGAGAAATCATGGTAATTTGTTAAATTCACTTTTGGACTGTGCTTTCATTCTCCCAAGGAAATTCAAGTAAATTATTACAGTTGAGCCTGTGTAAAGACCTATCTCTTTATTCTGTTTGTTTTGGCCAGGGTTTCTTTTTTATCGTCTCATTTGCCAAGACATCCCTAAGCTTTTCTAAGTCCATGTGGTGCAGCCATTCCCAGTTCTGAGGCTGAAAACTGCTCCTGGCTTATACAAGACAAATAATACAGATTAATTTTCTCTTTTACTTGACTCCAGAAGCATCCACTGTGTAATGCAGAAACTTTGTGTGGTTTTTCAGGAGAGAATCAAGAGTCAGTATCACCAGTTACAGCAGTTAAGAACCAGTTGCACCAGCCCAGTCATTTTCTGCTGGGAGCTGAGTGCTGTTTTGCAGCCTGGGCATTCCTATTCCATTCACTCACAGGTGAACCTGATGTGCCTTGTTGCAGTGAGGACAAGAAGTACCTTTCAATGGAAGTCACAAAGCTTGAGCTCCCATCCAAATGAGGAGAAAAGTGTTGGGAATGGACCCTTCACTCGAATTTGTAGCCCAGCTGGCATTCCCCCATTGCAGGATTGGCAGAGAAGCTCACACTATGGTGGTGAGATGACTCTTAAATCAACCAAAACTCAAGTTGGTGGACAGGAGAGCCAGAGGTGGGACTATGCAATGATCAATCACAAATCAGTGAAAAAAAAAAATGTGATCAAGCCACTGTGTTATCAGGCATAAACATTTGTTAGCAGATGTGAATTGCAGTAATAAAACACTGGTTTGAGACTTATTAGACAGAACACAAGTCTAATTAACCTGGATTTCTGGCTGCTTTGCATTACTGAAGTTGTGCATTGCAGAATAAGATTTGAAAAGTCATTTGGGCACCTGGAGGTAGATATTGACATAAAAAGGCATGATGTGCATTTTAAATACCTCTTTAGATGCCTTACTTTAGCTTCAAAGACCTGAGTACTTTGTAATCCAACCAAGTACTTTATAATCCAACCCATGAACAAACAAATAAAGTGAATCAAAAATCTTCAATGAGATTGTATTGAGATTCTAATTAGTATTAAGAAATTACAAGTTTATTATTTGCAAATTTATTTAGTACCCTAAACATAGTTAATATCTCTAAATCTAAATTTTCGTTTATTGGCAGTTGTGAGATAAAGTCAGTGGGCTATCCTGGAACTACTAATTTTGTTCTTTAGTGTTATATCCATTAAGTAAAAGTGAAGCCATGTGACCACCATGTTTACATTTCTAAGATACATATTCGTCCTACTAAAAAAACTATAGCTGTATTGAAAGCTTTGTATTGATTACTGCTTTTTCATTCAAATGAATGAAATCTTCCTTGAATAGGAAGCCTTAAGTCTTGTAGTGAAGATTTTGCTTTCTGCCTTCCAAAGAGACGGGAGCTCATTTTGATATTTTTTTTTTTCTGGCTGACTTTGTCAGGAGCAGAAAATCTGCTGCTTCTGCATTGCAATGTATTGTGGAAAGGAGTTTAGTTGTATAACCTGCTTTCTTGGTCTTGCTTTCCAGAATGGCCTTTTGTTTGGTCACTTTGGTGAGCTTGTACAAAGCCTCGTTACATAATTCTTCTTCTTTCATAATCCTGAGCTTGCCTTTTCATTTGTGTGGTTAGTAAGAGAACTGGAGGTGTGATCAGCTGCCAGAAGTGATTTGAATAAATGAGAGGAATCATGAACAGTTAATTGTTGTGTTTACATCTGGTTTCTAAGAGACTAATGGTTCAGGCTTACTGTTTCTGTGTGTTTGTATTTGAGATCTTGAGCACATTTAAATCCTGTGTTCCCTGGGCACACTTGGGTCTGCACAAAAAAAATTACACTTTGTATTTATCAGTAAGATGTCATCAGTTTTGAATAGGAAACTACATCCATTTATGAATGAGATTAAATAATGGTATAACATTGGGCTAATTCTTAACTAATCAAGGTGGGTTTTTTGCTGGTTTTTTGAGGGTTGTTGGTTTGGTTTGGTTTTTGGTTGGCTTCAGAAACAGGTATGCCAAATATGTAGTGAAGTAGCACATTTCAACCTGTGAGGGAGGTAAAGATAGTATCACTCTCTGGGTTGGAATGGAACAAAGAATGATCTCATTCTCACCAGCTCCTGGGAAGGTGTAGGATGCATCATGGCCTTTACTGCAGTCAGGAAGAATAAATCAATTCCTAAAACTACTGAGCTGGTTCAGTACCAGCATGTTTCTACAAATCAGGTGCACATCTATGTACCAACAGAAATCAGCTCCACATGTACCTACTGGTAGTTACAAGCAGTTATTTCTGTTTATTACTAATAGCTGGTTGTTCCTGTTAAAGGTCTGAAATAGTGTTATCAGGAATAGGAAGTACCTTAAAATTTGGCTTACACCTTCAGCAGTGTGTTTGAAAAGTCATACTATAAGTTTCACCAGTGTATTTTCTTCACATTTTCTACAGTATTATATGCTAGTAACCAAACTTGAAAGTTTTACAGGCTGCAGTACTTTAAAAGAAATTACTCTTGCCGTAGCTAAAATGCCACACCTCAGGGCTGCAAATGTGCAGCTATTTAAGGTATGGCAATACAATGAGGGTTCTCCAACTGAAATGCTAATTGCCAGCAGATATGTATTTTGAATGAGGCCAAACCTGGAATCTATATTCAGTGACATCATTAATTAACATAACATTAGGGACAGCAGTTAAGGTGTTCAGTTTATTCTCCCAGGCTTATGATTAAGTTTAAAACTATCAAGCTGAATTATAGTAATGTCACAGGAAATGCAAAAAAAATATATATATATAAACAGACATGAAAATGTGTATTGAATTTTCCTTGTAGGGAAGGAAAAGATTGGAGTTGATAGATCAAAATTCTCAACACTTGGCTACTTCTTTTTGCCAAAGGAGATTGTAAAGCACAGAAATGAGAACACACACACACATCTTGTAATGCTTTCCTTGCATCTATGAGAAAGATAAATTTGTAATTAAACGTTTGATAGAAGGCTTTGAATGATGTATTTTCAAGGAAACAGAGCAAGCTACGACATAGGAATACACACAGAAGTGAAAGAAAGGGAAATGAAAGTGAAAGGAACACATACAGACTTCGGATAGGTAGAAATTAAAAAAAAAAAAATTACTGAGGAATGAAAATTGAATGTTGAGAAAAGCAATAACATTACATTGAGAAACAAAAAAGAGAGAAGCTGCTTTACATCTCTGAGCATAAAAATTACCATGGCAAGAGTTTCAACTGTGTTATTGTTTGTGGACTGTCTCCGTCTCAATTAACATCTAAGAGCATGTTTCAAAATTCTTACATGCAAAAAAGAGATGTCTTTCATCTGAATAAGTAATTTTAGTTCAGGGTACAATCAAAGTGTCTATACCACCATGACTTTCTTGCTCCCTATGAGGATTTGGCTGTTTGCTAATTACTAGACGACAGGTGGATGCTGAGCTGTGCTTCCTTGATCCTGCAGCATTCTCTTGCACTTGCCCTGGCAACAGCAAGAGCTGTCGTTAGTCTGTTGTAAAGAGCTACCTGAGTTTCTTCTCTCTTCCTGATAAATGATCTCATTTTGTAGGTGATTACTTCAGTTTCCAAATAATTTAAAGCCCTGAGTACTTGTAATTAGAGTAGTTTCTTACTAGTCAATTGTTACCTTCTGGTTTTCTCTGGCCTCTTTTACTAAAATCTGTTGCTTGAATTCCTGTACTCTCTAAAAACTTCCAATTTAATTACATCTTTTTCTAATAATTGTCTGAGATGAGAGCAATTTAATTTAGCGTTTTCTGTATTTCAGCATTTTCACGTTTTTGCTACAGATCCAGAAAGAATTAAAAGCTTTTTAATAGCTGATTTGCATATAGTTAAGAATGTGGAGTGGTTATTGGTTCAGATTTATTGATAGTCATTATCCTCTAGATTTATAGGCATTTTCATCTAGATTTATATTCTGGCATAGAAATATTTAACTTGAGATGCTGAGAAATAAAAGATGCAACTCAATAGCTTGTCTCTGAAACCATATGCTGCATTTACATGACCTCTTTCACTCTGTCTCAAATCAGTGCTACAGGATGCTGATCATCTGTTCTCCAGAATTTTTTTTTTTTTTGCCTGTGACTGGACAGAATTGGTGGCTGATTGCCAGCAGTGCTGAACATAAGCTGCTTTGGCAGATTTACCCTTTCAAAACTGTGGTTTATTTGCAGGGAAAATTGTCTCCTTTCCCACATACAGGAAAAAGCAAAACCGAAGGGAAAAAAAAACCTTCAGAATAAGACTGAGATAAATCTAAAGTGCTAAAAAGTCACTATGGAAAAGAAATCCTAAGCTTAACATTTTTAGGTTCACTAGGTTTCTGTAGTCACAGTGAGGACCGACTGTAACCAGTAAAGACAAAATCAGATTAAGTTGTTGGGTAGTGATAAAATGTATAATCTAATAATCTAATTTCTCTCATTTCCCTTTTCTTTCACCCATTTTGCCGTGCAAATTAAGAGAATGTATACATCTGAACTTCTTTCTGTAGCTGAGACTCAAATACAGACTGAAGATACAGACTTTAGCATAAGCCTCTTTCTTGCTCTAAAGAAAACACTCAGACCTTGAAGCCAGTGTGTTGCCCTTGAGGAAGAGTTAGGCAGACCGAGGCAGACGCTTTTGGAGAACATAGCACAAGATGCACCAGGTAAGACTCTGACCTAAACTGAAAGAAATCATGATTGTGAAGCCAGGAGATTCTGTCCTGATGACCTACACAATTTCAGAATCCAGTCCTGACAGATGCTGTGTCTCACGTGACCCCATAATAGTGAGAAGAGGAGAAAAATGGGCACAGGGAATCTCTTCTCCATTTGCAAATATTAGCACATTGATTAATTTTACATTGAACCGTGTGTGCATGTGTATGTGGAAAAGGGAACACATAAGGACATGAAAAAGGAAGTTGTCCAAGTGAATAAGTTCCCCTTACCTCCTCAGATAAGCAGTTTGCATTTTGCAAGTCGAGATTGCCTAACATAGTAAAGTTACAGAAATAACTGTAGCTTCTCTGTTCAAAGGCAGCACCTCAGAACATGAGACTTACTAGGCTCCACATATAATTAAACCATACTGGAGGAGAAAGGATTTGAAAGCATGACTTCGTGTTTTGGAGCTCAGTGTTTTAGGAGCTGCATGCATTCCTGCTTGTTGGAAGGAGTTTGTATGGATGGGAATCAGGAAAACAAGTCTTTGCTTGTTTGCCCTCTGCTAGTCAGGGTTCAGAGGATCTTGAATATTGAAATATGCATATGACATTACTTTTGTCAATATGAATACTATGCCCTTGGACATTTACTTTAACAAGTCTTAGGCTCCTGGTGGCCACTTTCAGTTTTTCAGTCTGGATTTAATCTCTTTAGCAGTGCAAAGCTGGAGATCATGTGAATTGTACATACAATCTATGTGTATAAACACAAATACAAACATAGTAAAGCAACATAGATATCTCAGGTCCAGTTGATCAAATTACTATGTAAACCAAAAATGTTTACTACATCCCAAACATAAAAGAATAGTCTTCAATGGAGTACATAGGTCATTGTCATCTAATTGGCAAAGCCTGAACACAGCAAATGTAGAAGTGCTGTGATATGATTATAGTAAGTATTAAAACCAATTGAAAATATCTTCTTTTTCTTTTTTTAGGAAGTACAACTCTGCTGACGACAAACTGAAACATATTCATACCAGATTCATAGCAGTTTATTGCAATTGTATGATCCCCATTACCACATTATTTAAGTTTCTCCAAAATTTTAAGGTATTTCTCTTTACAACATCCCTGCTTGGAAGGCAAACCACCTTTTCTTACATTTGTGGAGTAAAGATGCTCTAGACTGCTTATAAGCATATCAAATACAAGAGATGCAGACAGGAGCTAAGTACCTGTTACTGCAGATTTCCATGGTTTTCTATAATTATTATTATTATTAATATTAATAATTATGACTGATAAACAGGATGAACACTTTTCTGTATTCACCCTGTGTCTCTCATATAGTAATGTGCATATAATTAACAAAAACCCAACCAAATAAAAATACTGGGAAGTAACACACCATAAAGAGCCTAAGAGCCTCACAGATCATAAACACTTAACTCTGGAAAAGGCACTGACCCTTCTCCTGCTTTAACCAGAGTTGTAACTGATGTCATAGCTGGCCTTTCAAGCCCTCGTGGTACTCCACCCATACGTTGTTTTCATGAAGAACTTGAAATCATGTCAAAAAACATCAGAAGGAAATAACATTTGTGTTGAATTTATGTTTGGATTGTTGTTTGTTTTCTTGGAAGGAGGTTGTTCTCCAGATTATAGTTATTTTTAGTGCCTATGAAACTGAAAGACGGCAAATTCTGGATGGAGCCAGGAAAGCTGTGAGCAAATATAGTGGTGGTGAAAACTTGCAGACTGGAATAACTTTGTTGCCTTTATCCTAAGCACCACCTATTCTGGATATTGGCTTCTTTTAAAATAAAAATTCCCTGGTTTTGGGATATTGTGGTGTGGGTGTGTGGTCTTTCTACAGCAGATGATAAATTACTGTGACCTAAGGCAAGTGTAACTGTGACTCTTTCCCTCTATTTAAAAATATCAAATTCTGTTTTGTTAGCAAACTCTATATGCATTGAAAAAATTAAACCTCAAGATAATTTAATAGAGCTACTGAGTTCTTATAGTATTTTAAAAATCTTTTATGTCATGCTATACTTTTTTTTTTAATACTAGCCTGTATAATTTAGGCTTCATAGCTGCTGTAAGGTTCTCAGTATGAAACTTTTCTCTGAAACTCGAAGAATGCAGAAAATACTATTAGGGCATTACAAAAATTCTGCCACCTCTAATGGTGATGTTAGGCTCTTCAGATGAGTGGCAACTGGCAAAAAAAAAATAAAAGGACAAATTCTAAAACAGAGGAATTAAGTGTGTAGTGGCAACTGCTCCAAAATCAGTTTCCTGCTGGGTTCAGTGACTGGTAAAATTTTTGTGGACAATATTTATCTTCAAAGGATGGTTAGAGTTTTAACTAAACTTCAAAGTCTGCCTATGTAGGCTTGTGTTTTTGTGACCTTTAACAAAGGTGATCTGCAAACATCTTCATCAAATTATTTGTGCTATCAGTTGAGTATTTAGAAGCTGTAGATGTAAGTTTTCACCCTAAGAATCTAATCTGAATTTGCAAACTGTATGTAAAGTCACCAGATGACTTTGAAGATACAGAGGACACTGTCTTTCAAGAATTTTATTGAACCAATAAATGGCATGGATTCCCCCATATTTGTGAGCTCTGGGGAAAGGTAATTGCAAGAGAGTTTTTGAAGCTGAGAGTCTCAACTGCTTGATACTGTGTGATGAGTCAGCCATTTAAGATAAGGAGAGCAGTCTCAAAGCAAAGCAAGTGAAATAAACTATATGAAAGAAGAGATTGTCATAAAAGGCATTGTAGAAACCATTGACAATTCAAAAGATTTATGGAGAGCCTTGTTTGTTTGTGTTTTTAAAATATTTTTATTCAAAAGTGGCAAAATACCAAAAAAGTATCAGTTAAGGAAGTCATATTGTTGAGGAGATTGCTGAAGAAAATTATTTTATTAGCTGCATTCTACGTCCATTAGAGAACACAATAAACTGCAGGAAGAAAATGGAAAAGGGAAGGTGGGTTTGTCTAGGCGAATAGATAGACCAAGCATAGATTGTCTTTAGGGGAAGAAAGAATATCTTTGGTATTTTAGGATGATGTGAAGATAAGGGTGACAGTTCAGAACAAATTATAAAAATGTAATTCCATACTACAGCCAAATGACTTGAGTTAAATGTCTCTTCTGAGAAGCTTAGTTGTAGCCAAGAGGAACTAACACGCTCTCTTCATTTTACTGCAACTAGAACATTGTAGAACTTCCTTCAAAGAACTTTGCTTGTTCCACCTTGAAAGCTTTGGAAATACTGAAAGTGTAGAATGTACACTTCCTCCACAATTTTGAATGATAGTCACCTTTTCCACCTCTGACCTCCTTCATGCTTCAGTTCAGCTTATTTTAGTGCAGTAGTTTCCCTGCTGTAGTTCGTCAGACTGCTCGCAGCAGTCTCCGCTTAATCAGCAGTTATTTATAAGGGTGCTTGCTTGACCTGCATGACCCTGCCAAATCAGCCTGCCATGGTTCTGATCTGCCCTGAAATAGAAAGATTGGCTTAGTCTTCAGGATGCTCCCTTTACCTGCAGAGTGCATGTGTCTGTCTTCCAGCTGGGAAGAACGATGCACATCATTTATCCGGCAAAGTCCAGCCCACCGTATTTCCAGAACAGTGGAAAATATTCCACCCAGAAAAGTGGAAATATAAATATCACTGTTTCTTTTTGATTGTTGCCTGTGTTTGCTCTTTTTTTTTTTTTTTTTTTTTTTTTTTTGGATACAATATACATTAGTAGAAAATAATGCCTGGGATCTGGTAGCACTTTCACTGACTCTCTTGGCCACATGTCCATGTATATGGATGCCCTGGTAGACACAGGGAAAACTCATAGGGAATACTGTTGAGGCTGTTCTAAAAATCTTTGAAATCCTGGACCAGGTGAGAATTTAGGAGATGCTCTTGAACAACACTTCTGAGGTCTCTAAATTCTTTCTGGAGGATGGGATGGAGGAGTGGTTTCACAACTGCTACACGAGGGTCATACCACCCAGATCAAGTCACAGATGATTATTTAAGTCATTTATGCTCAGAAGTTATAAAGTCTGATCCTACCTGATATCCAAAGGAGGTTCATTTTAAGTGATAGCACAATAATAAGAGGTGGGACTCTCACTCTGATAAGCAGGAATCTCTACAGTGAATTAGCTATGAATGGGGGTTTCTGCAGGTTTGCGTTTTTAAAATTCTATCAACAAACTGTTTCATAAAAAACATCAGGAAAAGGTATAGTCAGTAATTTATGGTTCCAATTCTGTAGATTGCTACTTGTACAGTGCTGTTCTTTGGTAACACTTTTCTAATATTCTGGTTTTTTGGACTCATTACCAAGTCATTTGTGTTTCTCTGGATTTTCTTTATAATACTGTCAACACAGTGTATCGTTTGTTCAGGGGAATTTGAAAACTGGGTTATTTCCTCTAGGAAGCAAACTGTTATTAATTAATCCAAATCTTTAATTAAAATTATCAAATCAATTTTCATTTGTAAATTATAATTTAAAATTTTTTAATTCTTGTCAGTAGATTTTGAAGAGAAAGATTCTTTCATACAAAGCAATATTTAAGTTTGTAATTTCCCCATATGTTTCTTCAGCACTGTTGGGGGCACATCCTTCTACATCAACATCCAGAAACCAATGCAAAGAGGTATTTGTATTAGTCAAAAAGTGAACTCAAAGTATCATTTGTATCAGGACAAAAAAGGGTGTTTCAGTTGAAAATCTTACTTGATTATGTCTACATTAAATTACAGATGAAAGGTGGTTATAACTTGTAGATTCAGTGACACAAGCTCCACCAAGCAAACCGTACACAAACACAACTGTATTAAAATAATGGTAATTGAAACTCTGTCTCAGGGAAGCCCTGTAGTAAGATTGGTGGAGAAGCTCCTACTGTATGAAAAAGCAGTGACAGACCAGATAGCTGAGAAATACAGTTAAGGTGTATGCACTTGGTTCCAGTGAGAAGGATTCAAAAGTGTGACCCCAGATCTGTGGTAAGGAATTAAGGACATGTGGAGATACCCTGTCCCTGAGGAGATGATGGCAAATTTCTGAGAAAAGAAGTATGCCCAACAGGACACGGCTCTAAAGAAAATTCAGGTCAAGCTGAGAACGGAGAAAAGGAGAAACCTCAGAGTAAGTTGGTACAGGGACCAGATCTCAGTTGGTAAGAGCAATCAGTGAGGAAAAGGAGGATCATTTCAGCCAAGTGGCAAATTGAACATCTAGGAACAGCTGGTGGGATGACTCAGATGGCGTTTGGGGAAACCCTCTATTCAGGCTCACAGCCAGGCATTGACTTACAAGGCTTATCCTGGCTCTCAGTTCTCATTTGGTGGTAGAATCTGACTGATGAGGTAGAGTCTGACAAAAGCTGACACACATTTATCTGTTCTGGTTTTATTCTTTATGCAGGAAACTACATTTTCAAATGGAGATTTAGGGTGCTCTTTTTTTTAATATATGTATATTTATTTTTTTTTTCCCAGTACTGAAATGTTGACTATTAAGTATTGTTAACACTGAAATGGTCATTAAAATAGTTATAAGTTCACAAATTAATGTGTGCATGTGATGTGCACACTTACATTGATTGTGTATTCATCTATACATGCATGAACATGTGCATGTGAGCTGAAGGGTATTATCCAGGAGCACTGGCAGAGACGCTGTCATATTCTATTATTCTTCTTTAAAATGCTATTTGCTGTTGGGGATGAAGAGGAGCTGCAGTTCATTTTGTAGGCGCACATGCCACTCTGGTAATCGTATATTTATATGGGGGTAGTTTCAAGGTTACTTAGCCCAGATGCAACACTTTTGACTTATAGATGCCTCAGTATTTATTTTTTAAAGGTTACATTTTTTACTTGGATCCCTAGAGAGATACCCATATTTTTGTACCTAAATAAAAGTGGCCTCATTTTCAGAAATTAGGAGCACCTTCAGCCCCATTTGACATGACTGAGATTCTTATGCTTCTTTAATAGAAAAAAAATGAAGGTACACACCATGTCCCATCATACACTCCACACTAGCATTAAAATACTGAAGTTTTTTAATATCTTCTGCCTCTCATTGTCTTCATGGAGTATTATATTGATTCATCAGGAAGGCAGACTGCTTTTGACCTTGATTGGATATGACAGCACATTAGGATTCTGCTTGCTTTTACTTCCAAAACTGTACTAAAACCCATCATTTTGCATTCCCTGTTTCTGTGAGAAAGCTTAAGTGCTTTTAATTGCCACAGGAATTGTCTGTTTGTTTATTCTTTTGCTGGTTTTTGTAAGAGCACACACCCAAAACCTGTGGATATCATCCAACTTGGCTGAGACTTAGCGCCAGATAGATAATTTTTCATATTCAGTTAATGTTACTCAGTTAAGCTGTTCAGAATTAAATTTTTAACACATTTTTAAATTGTGAAGCTATTTTCTGGCCCAGGATAAGAGATACCCAGAAATTTTGAATTAGATTTTAATAAAAATATATAAGGCAAACATAGTAACTTTTCCCTTGCCCTTGCTTGAAGTCTGTTTCATTTAGGAAGAACTCTGTGTGTTTTCAAATATTAGCAAAACCTCTTATTAAAATTTACTTTGAAGGCTGTATTTATAATGATGTATATATTTATATATACATCAGTCATTTAAGCTCAGAAGTTATAATGTCTGATCCTACATGATATCCAAAGGAAGTTCATTTTAAGTGATATTATATTTAAAATGCTATGTTATGTATTTATTGCTTGGGCTTTAGTGTAATTTTTAAAAAATAAGCTGTAATTTGTGCAACTCCTGATAAACAAGTGTTAATCCATTTCTGTGTTTGCTCTCTACCCTCCTCATTTTCTGTCTGTTTTTCAACATTTGATTGCATTATGCTTTACCTAACGCAGGGACTTACATAAGGATGGAAATAACCTCAGTCAGGGTAAGTCGGCATTGCTCCATTTCACTTGAGCACTGAGGAGCTGCCCTGTGTCGTCATGCACGTGCAGTTAATGATTTCAAATATGATTATTATATGATTATAATGATTATCACATCCTGTGTCAGGGATGGAGGCAAACCCTCTGAGCAGGCACTCTGTGTTTTGTCTGTGTCCATGTGGCACCAACCAAATTTCTGTGTTGCTAGGGCGGAATGCTAACAAGCATCCTAAAATGATAAATATTAATTGGAAATGGGGGTTTTCTCTAGGCACTCCACTAAGCTAAATATACTGTATTAAGGCCACTAAAGAGCATATTACAGTAGGCTGGTGTCCTAGAAATGACTGAGGCTTTTGCACACAGGATTATCTTGCAACTTGAATCAGGCAGTAATGATGCCTGGCTGGGCCTGCCCTCTGGAAAGTCTAAGCAAAGCACTCAGGGGAAGTTACAGAATTAAACACTTCCTCCCTGATCTCCTTATCCATACTGCTCTCCCTGTCCCTACTCTTACCCTATCCCTTTTCATATCCCTTGCTTTATGGTGCTGCATCTGGGGAGAGGAAAGAATGATGTTACCTGATTAACTTGTGATATTGCATTCCATGCAGAGCACTTCTTTGCAGATCTGCTGGTACAGAAAGCATAACTTAATGATTCTGAAAAGTTTTTATTTCCTGAAGCATAAATCTCATGGCCTTACCATGATCTTTGTTGTACATGTTCAAGTAAAAATTGGCATGCACACTTCATATAAACATGTAAATCCACAGACATAACTGTACTTTTATGTATTTATTTTTAATATATGAGATATTCAAAACACGCTTGAATTTACTCCTAGTTCTCTAGGTCTAGAAAAACTATGGTATGTGTTTTTGGTAGGTGCCACTTTTTCTGAGATGTGGATATAGTCCAAAGTTGGTTATTTCTCTGTGGCTTGATTGCTTACATTTCCTAAACCAAAGGGAGATCAGTTGTCTAAAATCCAGAAATAGATTAACATGAACCCAGATAATGGACTTCAAACATTTCTTACTGTGTCTACAATGGAATATGTACGGATATAGTAGGAATACAACAAATTATACAGCTTAAGAGGAGTCAGGTTTTGAAGAATGTTGTACTCTGCAGAGTGCTTATTCTTACTCTCTGGTGTTCATTATCTGGGACATATGTTAGTGATAATGAAAAGTCTTGAGAGCAGTTGCATGAAGAAGATTTTTCATTAATAATTCACTTTATGCCTTTAGAACCTACCAGGTAGTTCAGTTTTATCAAAATAGCTTGAGGATAGGGGTCCAATATCACATTTATTTTCACTAATTTCACTGATAGAGTCATAGAATATCCTGAGTTGGAAGGGACCCATGAGGATCACTGAAGTCCAGCTTCTGGCCTGGCATAGGACAGCCCAAGAGTCACACCATGTGCCGAGAGAATTGTCCAAACAATTCTTGAACTCAGACAGGCTGGTGCTGTGACCACTGCCCTTGGGAGCGTGTTCCAGTTCTCAGCCATCCTCTGGGTCAAGAGTCAATTCCTAAAATCTAAACTGAACCACCCCTGAAACAACTTCAGGCCATTCCCTTGGGTCCTGTCCCTGGTCACCACAGAGGAGAGATTGGTGTCTGCCCCTCCTCTTCCCCCTTGAGGAAGCTGCAGACTGGGATGAGGTTTTTCCTCAGTCTCCTCTTCTCCAGGCTGAACAGACCAAGTTACCTCAGCTACTCCTCATTCAGCTTCCCCTCAAGACCCTTCACCATCTTCATGGCCCTCCTTTGGACGCTCTCTAATGGCTTAATGTCTTTCTTATATTGTGGTTCCAAAACTGCCCCCAGCACTCGAGGTGAGGCTGCCCCAGTGCAGAGCAGAGCAGGACAATCCCCTCCCTTGCCCGGCTGGCCATGCTGTGCCTGATGACCCCAGGACAGAGTTGGCCCTCCTGGCTGCCAGGGCACTGCTGACCCATGTGCAGCTTGCCACTGACCAGGACCCCCAGGTCCCTTTCCGTGGCACTGCTCTCCAGCCCCTCATTCCCCAGTCTGTCTGTACACCCAGGGTTGTCCTGTCCCAGATACAGAATCTGTCAGTTTCCCTTGTTAAATTCCATACAGCTGGTGATTACCCAGCCCTTTAATTTGTTGAATTCTCTCCAAAGGGCCTCTCTGCCTTCAAGACAGTCAACAGCTCCTTCCAATTTAGTATCAGTGGCAAACTTACTTAGTATTCCTTTGAGTCCTGCACCCAATTCACTTATGAAAATGTTGAAGAGAATAGGGCTAAAGATGCTTCAAAGCACTGAAAGACAAAATATAATGAAAAGCACAATTACCATTGAGGCAAAAGCTAGTGCAGTTTGGAAGGTGTTCAGCTAAGGGTCTTCATATTTATGTCATTTTTTTATCTCTAGACTGTCTACCATCATCACGTACTTAAAAGGCCATTGTCAGCCTTTGATTACAGAATGGCCCGCTCATAATATTTGATGCTTCTGAGATTCAATTATTAGCAAAATACTAAAATAAAATACTAAATCATCTTCTGGCTTTCATGGTTGAAGAGGAAGGTTAAAAAATTAGATGCTAGTATAATTTTTAAAAAATTAAAAATCACCATTGAGGGGAGTTGTTGCTTATATCATATCCTGATAACTCAGTTTATCATGAGAATATAACAAGCTCTGGTGTGGACCCTGCAGGGGAGAATCTAAGAAACTTCTCTCATTCATTTTGCCTCAAATGTGAACTTTTCTGCAGAAGCTATCATTTGAGCTGATTATCCGACAGAGAAGTTGTATCACACTTTTGGCTTCAGACTGCTTGTGGTTATACTCATCTGGCCTCACCATGAGTAAATGGGGCTGATCTGAAAACTATGGGTTTTGGTTATATGTTCTCTGAAATGGGTCACTCAGGTGATGCTTTTAGTCAAACTTCTTGAATAATTACATTAATTATTTTTGTACTAATTGCGTTAATACTTCAGCAGCAGTTACCTACAAAAGTACTGGTGTAGTAATTTTATTTTGCGCTGTGAAGGTGACAGAGTTGTCCTCCATCTGCTGGGAGCCTAAAGGGCCTACTTTTTCTCCTAACCCTGATGGCAAGTGGTCTTCAGGGTAACTGCAGATACTTGCTTTCAGAATCACTCTTTGATACTCTTCTCCTTAGTATGAAAAGTTGACCAGCAAGTTTGGACTACTCTAGAATAGCAATGGGAAACTGAGTTTTTCACTGCATTTCACTGTTATTCTCTCCAGATAGGACAAAAGCTGTACCCACTGAAGTTTATAAAGGCTTCTTGGACTTCGATCAAAGACTTCAAACCTTCAGTGTCTTTCAGGAAGTATAACTCTTTCGTCAAAACAATTAGAAAATGATGTGGTATGCAGCTATCAGTTTTTGAGGCATAGATCAAGATACTAGGTTGTAGCACGTAATCATTTCTGTTACAGTTTTTCTAGTTTCCTGGGATGAAAGAATATCATAGTCAAACATCATTGCCAAGGATATAAAAGCAAAGAGAGCTGAAAAACATTAAACAGTTTGTTGTAATACAGTGAACATTATGTCCCATTAAGCAGCTGAGTGAAGTATTTCAGCTCTGTATGCTGTGGCAGACTTGTTTGGGCTTGTTTGTTGACCAGACAGCATTTAATTTTTCTACTCTGTCACACAGTGCTGCTTTCCCAGACTAGGGGAAAAATTAAAAATTAAGAGGTGCAGTCTTTAAATGCAAACATTGTCATCATGAGAAAATAGTTCCCAAATTGATACAAGAAGAGTTTGTATAGGCATGGTGTGAAACACATCATTGAACTGGTGGGAAGGAATCCTGGTGCTGCTTTTAAGACGTCCCTGGAGGAGGCTGACAGTGTTTAATCCCTCTTGGGGGCAGCTCCCACCTTCCCCCAATGCCTGCTCCTTTTTCCAGCTCTGCTGCCAAGTCCAGCCACTCTCACCCTTGGCTCCTTGTTGCACTCTCTGTGGTGTTATGCCTGGACCATGACCCCATGCTCAGCACCTGTGCTGCAAATTTGTTGCTTCTACGAGAACTTACTAAAAGTGGCTCAAAGTAATTTCTTCAGGTGTGTGCTTTGTCTGGAGTATGGTTTCCCTTCAGAAGTTTCACCAGCTAGTGATAATAAAAAAACAAGTAGCAAAGTTTAGAGGTGGTAGAAATTCACCCAGTAATACATTTCTTTGTTAATAGGATTTTTTCCAGGGACATGGTTTCATGCTGGTCAGTAATATCTAAGTGCTATAATAATTGTTTTTCTTGTTTTTCTTGGCAAAAGCAATAGTTAAATGGAAATTAGCAAAACTTAATATCAGAACTACTGATAATGCTACGTAGTATGAATTAGCACAAGCAAATATTTTATTTTTCTGACCTTGTGTAGGTATTTAGATATTTATTTATTAATTCTAAGTGGCCTGAGGCCCCTTCTTCTTTGGTGAACATACACAAAGAATGGGCATCTGACCTCTTAGGGCACAGACTTTGTTTTTTACCTGAAAGAAACCAATTTGTGATCTTCACTGGAGTTGATTGATAGGCCAGGTACATATTCATACCCAAACCAGCAGGGGAGCTGGACAAATTACTTTTTCTTTTGTTTGAATAAATATTAACAGAGAAGTACCAGCTATTTCTCCCTTTCTTTTCACAAGGAGAGTAAGAGGCAAATACTGTTCCTGTACTGCAAGGTTCAGTTTAGAATGAGTTTAATCAGTTGCTGCAGCCTGGTAGGAAATACCTATTGGTGGTGTAATTGGGGTCACTTGTGTTCATGAGCCAACACCACAGTTGCTTCTCAGTTACAGCATATGGTCATGCAGCTCTATTTCTAACAGGATATGAATTTCAGCTCTTGCACTGCCCTTTCTGTTTTCAGTGCATCCTTCTGCACTGGCAGATACAAACAGTGCTTTTTTAACACCTCTTGAGAATGTTGTGCATTTAATGGGAGTGCAGTTGGCATACATAAAATAAAGGCAGCACGTTGCTGTACCGGAACAAGGTCACCACTGTGCTGCTGCCTTTGCCTGTGCCAGAGGCCTGAAAGCCCAAGCTGGAGCTGCTATTTCCCCTGTGGAGTCAGGATTGTGGCTACTGCTGTAGGAGCAGAAGGGACGGGAATCTTTGGAAGCCACAGTTGCTGCTCTGACTTCGTACAGGGTCTGTACTTCAGCTTGGGCAGGCAGCGTTACTATAATGTACCTTAACTGTTAAGATATTTTGCCCAAACCCCCAGATCTTGGTGTGTTTTGAAAAGTGAATTTGAAACTTACAATAAGGAAATATTTTAGGCTGGTGATTTTTGATGAGCTGCAGTTAAAACCTTTCACTAGGTTCATCATCATTACTGTCATAATGTGATCTACAGCACAGTCTTCACGTTCTGCTGTTTGGTATTTGGTTACCTTTAGAGAAAACTGACAAGTGCTCTTAGGAGTCCTCAGGGGTTTTATTTACTGGCTCTGAAATGTAGACACTGTGTGGGTTCTCATGGTAATTTTTTTTTGCTATTTGTAGAATACAGTAGAAGCATCGTAGGGAGGATCAAAATGAAAAAGCGTGATTAAGAATGGTGAAGTATAAATCTGTGTGGTCTGTTTTTCCTTTCATTTAGACTGACTTTACAGCTGAATGTAGACCCCAATATGCTCATCTCACTGTGGTGAGACTCATCATGCTCTGATTTATTTTCATGCAGCCCTGATGATGTCAGTGTAATGACTCAGTGTGAAATCGCAATCAGACCATGAGCTTTTCAGCTTTCTAGAAGGTAGCCTCAGGTATGTCATGAAACAATGACACAGAAAAGGAAGACATGTATGCTAAATGTATTGAATAAAGCAATAGTTGTACCAAGCAAGCACAATATATGGCTTAGATTTACAACTTCTTTTTTCTTTTTTCTTTTTCGTACTTTGGTAATTAAAAACAAAATAAAAGGAAGAAACATACACCTGGATACAACGAAAAAGAGCCTACTAACAACAAACTAAGATGTTTTCTCAAGAATTGCTTTAACAAAGTTTTTCTTAGTTGTTTTTATCCTATGTTTCTGTAACGTGTAAAATGTAGGGGGGATTTTATGCTGCTAACTGAAGGCTAGTATTTACTCCTTTCATTTAAAAGTAAATGATGACTTTTTAATAAAGTAAATATGGAAGTTAGTTTCAGTGCATTTGTCATCACTTTTACTTTATTTAACATCCTGCTGGAGAGAGTCCAGATTTCTGGTTATTTAGTAGAAGATACATGCTTCTCACAAAACATTGAATATTTTGTGATTCAGTAATACTATTTTTCATGCTAAGTGAGGGCAGCTATGTATGATATTACACAGTAATAAATGCTTTCTGTTCCTTCTACTGAGAGTGAAGTAAAGACAAGAAAGCTGGGAGTCTGTAGTAAAATTTGTAACTAAGTTGAAGGTATCCTGAAACCATACCCTGAGCTGCATCAAAAGAAATGTGCCTTTGTGAGACCCTGCCTGGAATGCTACATCCAGCTCTAGGGTGCCCAACACAAGAAAAATGTGGACCTGCTGGAGAGAGTCCAGAGGAGGCCACCACATTGATCAGAGGGCTGGAAGATGGGCTAAGAGAATTGGAGCTGTTAAACTTGGGCAGGAGACGTTTCCAGAGAGACTTTATAGCACCTTCCAGTACCTAAAGAGGGGATACAAGAGAGCTGGAGGGGGACTTTTTACAAGGGCAGGTAGTGACAGGACAAAAGGGAATGGCTTTAAACTGGAGGAGAGTAGATTCAATTAGATATCAAGAAGAAATTCTTTACTGTGAGGGTGGTGAGGCACTGGAACAGGTTGCCCAGAAAAGTTGTGGATGCCTCATCCCTGGAAGTGCTCAAGGCCAGGTTGGGTGGAGCTCTGAGAAATCTGGTCTAGTGGAAGGTGTCCCTGCCCATGCCAGGGCAATTGGAACAAGATGCTCTTAAAGGTCCCTTCCAACCCAAACCATTCTTTGGTTCTGTAAGTCTGCGATTTGTGTCCCAGACTCCTGGGGACTTGATCACCCAGAAGAGAAGTCAACTGAGTGATATCTTGTATCTTCTCTGATCCTTGCCCTTTCCTAATGAATCCAAGCTTGGGAAAGTAGTTCTTGCAGCCGAGTCATCATATCCTTATGAGTTGGGATATGTGCTCACAACTGTTGTATTTGAGGACCACCAGGTCCACTAGATTAAACAAAACAATTCTGTAACACTTTTCCTGTGAAGAACAGCAATTTAGATAAAAGTGAAAAACTCAAGAGTTTTTAATTCATCTCATATTTAAGAGGCCCACAGGGAATTAGGGAAGAAATTTTACCTCCACAATGAACATTCACGTGCTCCACTGTTTTCTTGCCCCACAAATACGTGGAAATCCTACAACAAGAAGACTTCCTGCCTACAGTATTCTCTGAGTTCATGATGTTACTGTTTCTGTGTCTGGGGATACAAACAGCAGGTTGTGCCTATTGGAATATGTTACCAAACCGATTGCTAATGTCTGCTGCACTTGTAATTAGCTGCCTCGTCACTGGCATCGGTAGCAATCAGCACATACTTGCCCAGCATGAATATTAGAAAGACGTTTGGAAAAAAAACAAACAAGCACAAAGTATGTCAGCATTGATTCGACTTCGTATTTGGATTAGACTGCTGGTTTAAGGGAATCTACTCTCATACTGTTATAGAAGAATAAAATTAATTTAGAGTCTAGAAGTTGTGTTATGGAGTTTCTTTATATTTAGTACCGTATATCCATGCCTTCCCTTTCCGCAGAGGATTTGTGTCAGGGAAACTGGAATAAATACAGACAAAATCTTATAAAATGCATGTTCAGCTTGCAGAGCTTCTCCTGAAGTTCACTCTCTGCTGTAAGGTGTGAATGACCTGAAGGAAGTGAGGTTTTTGGTATTTGAAAATGTATTCATATTGTATTTTTCTTATTGATTATGAATTGGATTAAGACAAAGGCTTTTTTTCTAACAATTTGTGGCAAATCAGAATGCGTTCATCTTACAGGTGCTGTTTGAGACCTAAATTCTTGTTACTTCCTTAACTACTAGCAGTGAAATTTTGTGGACTCTGGAATGTACCTGTCAGGTTTATCTGTTCAAGGGCTGGAGATCAAGTACAGAAATTCTTGGCAGTGGGAAGTATTAATTAGGATCATTTTGGAGCTTTATGCTATGAGAAAATTCGATGGACCTGAGAAATTTCAAACTTCTGAGATTCAATAAATATCACTCTCAACAGAAACTTCCTAAATGTGTGCAGTTGTGAGTACTCTGCTTTTCAGAACAACCTCCTAACTGCTTATGCCAGTATGGGATGAGTAAGTCTCCTGAAAAGCAGCATGCTTATATGTGTTTTTTCTAGTTATTGTGTAGCTATCTGATCTAACGAATGAACTTCTCTGGGTTTTACTCTAATTAGTTATTTAAAAAGTGTGACTTTCATTACCTCTTCGTCAGGAGGATATGTTTCATAGGCTGATAGGAAAATTCAGGTGGGAAAGAGGTCTGTTTTTCAGCTTCCAGATTGGCCAGCTGGAACCAGGTGAGACCAGGTCTTCATGACCTTTATCTCCATATTCCGAGATTACAGGTGACCTGATCCACTGCCCTACAGTCCTCTGAGCAAGAAGGCATTCCCATGCCTGAGACACTTCTTGTTTCAGCTTCTGCCCGTCGTCTCTTATCCTCCAACCACAATTGCTGAAGAACCCAGCTCCATCTTCTTACTGGCCTCCCTGTAGCTCCTAGGGGGCTGCAGACAGGTTCCCCCTGAAGCCATTTCTGCCCAAGGCTGAACCAGACCCCATGCCTTAGCTTCTCCTTACAGGGCAAGTGATGGCATGGATTCTGTTCCCATAAGGTCCTCTGTGTGAAATATTCACCTTGCTCATTGCTACCTACCTATGTGCTAGTGACATAGTGTTGGAATTTTTAATAAAAACTCCAGAGTGAGTTCTGGCACTATCATTAGCCTGTTCTTTTGTTGGAGTGGGTATTCCCTTCACTGTATTTCAGATGTCCCTGGAGACAGTCTGCAGTCATCCACTTATATAAAAGCTGTGATGAAGCCTTGAAGACTTTTTTGATTAAAAATATAAATAAGAACTGCTGAGTTTGACAAGGAATATATTAAATGTGAACAGTGTTTAGTCACAGCATGGTTCCTGAGCAAATTTGAGATATCACTGTCTTTATGCATTTTGTCAAATGTTTCTTATTGTTTTGATGGTTGTTGGAGTTTTGGTTCTGTTTTGTTTATTGAACAACCTGCTCTGAATATGCTTCTCATCTCTTCTTTCTCATACCATTTTAATATATTTTTGGATGTCCAGTACATGTAAAATTTCCTGTGAGGAAATATGTTTTTCTGCTTTTTTTTTTTTTTACAGAAGAATATATCTGTCAAAATAAAGATCCAGTTTAATTAGAATGGTGTTCCCCACAGGGCAACATAAATAAATTTTCCCTGTGATCAGTTGCAGACTTGATGAACCCAGTACATCTTATGATTTTCAGGCTTCTTGCAAAACTGTTGCTTTTGGAAAAAAATTTTGCTAGGAGGTACTAAGTGCAGGAGTTTACTCAGCAGGACCCAGTAAGAGCAAAACGTTTTGTGTGCCAAGGAAATATTTCCTCCTTACAAATATATATGCTATAGAACAAATGAAAAAAAGTGTACCTCTGTATTTCAGAGGTATAATCTCAATGACAAATGCTTGTTTCTTTCACTGGCAAAATTCTCATTAGTTTCCATGTTGCAGTTATTAGGGCAGGAATAATGAATAAGATCATTGGTTATGTTTAAATAAATTATAAAGAAAATAATTTTTGCTACCAAGAAAAAAATAAAAAGAAACAGATATAAGAGTATGAGAGCCTAGTAGACCTTTCAAAAAATAATTGTCCAAAAGCAAAGTTAGCATCTCACTTCTGTCTAAAGGGCAGGCACAAAGTATCATAAATGCTTGAAGTCTCACTTGCCCCTGGATATTAGGGATGAGAACAATTATTTGTTTGCAGACCACCACTGCCTCTTCCTTCATTGCAGCCCCCTTCTTTCCAACTCTTCCACTGGACTTAGAAGCTCAATTTCTGCTGAGTGGGCAAGGACATGGGTTGGCAGAAGGCTGCTTTCCCTCTCCCTGGACTCTACTCTAGCTGCCCCTCAACAAGTTCAGGGACTCCATTATTCTAACACAATGGCCCAGATTTGCTTTTTTGTCCTTTTANAGGGCATGGACTCTACTCTAGCTGCCCTTCAACAAGTTCAGGGACTCCATTATTCTAACACAATGGCCCAGATTTGCTTTTTGTCCTTTTAAGTAATATAATCACTACAAAAATTCTGTTACTTGCACAGGGGTGTCTGTGATTTGCTACTATGGAAGGGACTGTTGAAGGCCAACACAGTTGGGACAATACTGTTTTGTTCTACTCTTACTTGCTTATTGTGGTGTTTCATGGAAGAATGTCAAATCACCTTTAAAAATACTAATCAATGCCTAGATATGTACATTTTAGTTTGAATAATGTCCAGGTTTTTTTGCCAGAGTCATTCTCTTCAGATCAATGCAGTTCCGCTGACCAAACTGTTGTAGTATATGAATGGCTGAAACTTGTAGGTGAACATGCATGGTTATTGATTTTGAGCTATATCCTAGGACTTTGGGGTGGAATGATATTCAGAGAACAGACTCTGATTTTAATGTATGATGAAGTCCATCACTCCTAAGACTTGGTTTCAAAGATTGAATTGTCTTCATTCACATTGTAGACATGTTTTTTTTTCACATTTTTCTCTTCAAAACATTGGGCTTCAAGGATTTTTTAAAGGGTTGGGTTTTTTTATGGTGTTTTGTTTGGGGTTTTTTTTGGTGAACTTAATTATGCCTCGCCCATTATTTTTCATAGTATTTTCATAACAAAGAGAAAAAGTAGTTACAGAAATCGTGAAAGAGTTGTAAAGTCATGTGCTTAATCATTAGGTCTGACAGGGTGAGCAACATTCTTTTCAACAAAAAGATAAAAACCCCACAATTTATTAATTGACAATTTTCCCTTCATGCACAAAAAATGGTAGGGGACATGTATTTAAAACCTGTTTGGTTATGTAATTAAAGACTGGTCTTATCACATGTGTAGAAGAGGAGAAAATAAAGTTTGTATGGACATGGTTACAACTGGAATATGTAACTTCAGAGTTGTCTTGGCAATGACAATAGTGTCATGCAATGCAGGACGGCACAAGCAGATTCTGCCTCTTTCTTTCACTTTTCCAGATGCCAGTCAGAGGTTTTTCCCACCTTCTGGGTACATACTACCTAGATAATTCACATGTTCCTTCTTTCCTCCTTAGGTTCCTCCCTTTAACCCAGCTTTTGTCCCTTCTGTGCCTGAAACAGAGAGCTACGTCCAGCTGCCGTCACGGGGATGAAAGGGAAAGTGAGGATAGATGTTGAGCTTGCAGCTTCTCTGTAGCATTATTTGAGGCTGAAGCAGTTATGAGCAGTAAAAATTTGAGGGTTTTTTCCCTGTATTTCCCAAGCTGAAGCATGCTCAGCCACTCTTTGTGGGAACAGTTTGTGTACAGTCTGTTTAGTGTTTCATCAAGGCTATGAAGGTGGGTTGTTGGAGAGTTTAAGTGCTAAAATTCAAATGTATGTGAGAATTTGAAAAGGCTTGTAATTTGGAAAAATTAGGATAGACTTTTTCAGGGGTATCCATACCTCTCTGCTTCTTGCCAAATGTGTAATTCTGAAGGTCCTGCTTATTCATTCATGTGTTAAGAAAAAGCAAAGGAGCAGCCAATCTAAAATTAAGATCCTCTTCGCATCACAAATAGCTTGTAGATGGGTTGACAAAAATTAATTTTATTTCCACTTTTTAAAGCAATGTTTGCCCTAAGTCTTAAGCTTGTTTGTAGCACTTTCTCAGGTAGTTTCTTTACTAGCTTTGTTTATCTTTCCATGCTTGAACAATTACACAGTCTTCCAGGCCTAGATAGCACTTTGTTTCTCCAGCAGAGTTGTCTATAGGAATGAAGTTTTTACTGAAACAAATCCTGATAGAATTGCACTTTGTAGCTCACCAGTCTGCCTTGAAGTTTTAGCAGCCTCTTTTACCTTTGGCTGGCTGAACATCATAGACAGATGTATGATTCTTATCACTTTGAGGGCGCATTGAATGTTTAGGCCATTTGATGTTCTCAGTGGGCTATTTGGTTACCTAACTTGAGAATAAAAGTGGTTGAACTTCAAAATGGTTTATCCTATGCAGCTTTCATTATAAGAATTTGCTAGTTGTGAATGGACTCTATCAGAAATGGTGGTCAAAGTCGTGCATTTTTCCAAGATGTTCATGTGCCATGTAGGACAGACAGCACAGAGACTGTAAGAATGCGGATCTCAAAAGTAACTATCATTTTCAGGAAAATCGATCTCTGTTCAAGACATTGCCCAATTTGATTTCCTTGAAAATCACTCGCTGTTGGATAGTTAGCATCTCAAAGCACTGCCTGATGTTTGTTGGACAGCTTGCTTCCTTTTTGTGTGGTGTGCCGTTTTTCATCTTACAACATAGCAGGATATATTATTTGGTGCCACAAAATTTAGTATTGCTTTAATCCTTACTACCATGTCTGTGTTTTTCCTGATTTTGAGCTGTTCTGTTGTTTTGCTCTAGTCTCTTTTATTCATATTAAAGTTATTACAAGATTTGTTACTATAAACAAATAGAAATGTTTAATTATTGGTCAATATTCTGAATTCATGAGCAACATAATAAAAATACCACTATAGTAAAAGACCTTTATATCCTGATTTAATCAATTGGACAGCGTGTGCCCAATGTATCTCCATTAGTTTTTATTTATTTCAGTAGATTCTGAGCTTTTCCATATCCAAATCAAGTTTTTTCCCACTGGTTTGAGGCTAATGAATTCGCTTAGGCATAGAAAAATGATAATTTTACTGCTGATAGTAATTTTTGTAGAAAAATACGTAGAAATTTGCTCCAAGCAGTGCATTTGCTGCAGTGCATTTATGTTTCTATTTCTTATGACAGAGAAACATTAAACATTCAAATTCCAATTCAGTTCTGACATTTTTGCACAGTCTCTCCCAAAGGTTGTAGTGCATAATGTTATGAGCAGTCCTATTAATGTCAAACAATATTAGCAAATATGCTGCAAATCAGTGATGACTGTTACAGTAATTTGCCTGCCTGACAAGGTTGGCTTCAGGAAATCAAGACTCTCCATTGTTTTAGGAGTTCATGTAAGTCCCATAGAGTGTGTAAAAGATGGAACCAGAGCCCGTGCTTTCCATTTTCAGAGATCTGCTGCCTTCAATCTGATCTCAGTTATTTTTGTATAACTGTATAACTGCTTTTTTATAAATTTTCTTGACTGCAGAATGACTGCTTAAAGCCCTAACTAATAAAGATACTTGTAGACTATACTGGAACTGATCTAGATTATCTATAAATCTATAATCAACATTTTAAAATATATTCTTTAAATTATTTTCTTTAAATGATTTGATGTGAATACTGCTTGTCTTTAAGACTTCTGTTAAAAATTATACTTTTTTTCAATGTGGCATGTTATTTTTTTTTTAAATTTCACTTTGTTAAAAGGTCTAAGGGAGTGGACCAACAACACCACAAAAGGTTTTCATGTCAATAGAAAGAATGGCTGCAGACATGTAAATGGCAACATGATGCAAGTTGCAGAACTGCAATCGGCTGTAACAAAACTCACAGAATATTTGTTTAGGACCTTTTTTTTAAATTTATGGTCATTGCAGATGCTACTGTAGTAGGTAGTTTATTGATAAGAGGATGATTTATCATCAGTGTCTTTAAATACTTAAGTCTTCAGGAAAAAATGAATTTTTAAACTGGTGTGCCTACTTATTAGCACGAATAGGTTGGAATAGGAGTGCTGTGTAGGATAATTAGTCTCACTGATGGAATTCCCTGATCTTCTAGATTTCTATCTGATTTGTTACCATCCAAACCATCCCTCTAAGTATATAATTAAGGAAAATAATTAATTATAAGAAAAAATGGCAAGTTGAGTCTGATCAGTTAGATCAGGCTGTTTTCACCTTATGAATTGGTGCAGGAAAAGATATGTGTGTGTGAACAGTTAATTTCACTGTCCCCTGTGCCAAATGGGTGAATAAACAGATTCCTGCAGAGCAGCAAATCCTGAATCTTTCAGACAGTGCTGAAACCATTACACATGATTACCTCAAATATTGGGTATCCCGATTTTAAATAATACCTTCTTCAGGGTGCTGCTTTTAAAAATGAATTAAGTGTGCCTATAATGGTTTTCTAAATGGTGGTGTTTTAATTTCTGACTGTATTCATTCGAGTGTGGATACTATGAAAGTGAGTGAGTCATATGTGAGTAATATGTTTACAGCACATGGAGATTAAGACAGTAGTCAGTGGAGATGAAAATAGTAGTGCAGCAGCACAGGCAAATACACAGTAAACATAAAATGCAAATACAGTCATTGATTAGTAATGAATGCATTCTGCTTCTACGTGGAAGAACAAAATGCAGCCCATCCAGGCAAAATATGGTGCATAGCAATTGAATTTCAGTTTATTTTTAGTCACTCAAACTACAAAATAGGAGCAAGTATGCTGGAAGGACTGGAAATGGGAAAGATGCACAGAGTCAAAAAAAAAAGATATTTTGGACATATCTTCCAATCCACTGCAGAAATCATGTCGTTCTCATTTGTTTCTGCAAACACCCAAAGGAAGCTTTTCTGATCAAAGCAAAGAGCAGTTAGGGGCAGTGCAGTTATGCCCAGACCATGTCCTGGCTTCCAAGAATCAAGATTAAATCACTGCACTGTGCTCTGTTCATGCTCTGTTCCTTCCTGTGAAAACCAGAGCACAGAAAAGTGGGGGATAATGTGAGTCTGGATGGCTCAGGAACATCTGAGGTGCTCATGAGAATATGGCCACAACACGGCCTCACCTTGGATTTAAGGACTGGAAGTCTCCCAAGTCCCACAGTATAAGCATATGCTGTGACAGTCTAAGTGCTGCTGTGAGGTGCAGCCAACAGCCTGAGTTAAAGCACACAATCTCTGGTGCTGGCTAAATTTTTAGTTTCCCAGATTTCTAAAATTTAATCTGCTTGCACAGTCCAGAACATGTGTTTCCAGAGAGCCTGTTTGCTGATTGTGCTTGCAATAAATTGACTGAGAACAAGAGAAGACACATTGATTTCTTCAGTTTGTACTTTACTCTAACCTGATATTTTTTTAAAATGCGACCTTCTTTGGATGACAAATGGGATCATTCTTTGTATCTTTCTAAATAGTGGCTAGATAGACACACTCTGTCTCTTAGAATTGTAGGAAATCAAAAGGAATTTCTTAAAATACATATTTTTGTAAATACATTTCAGACAGTAAGAGCAGAAAGTCCTCAGCTGTGTGCCATTTTGCTGTGCAGCAGCATGTGACACAGCAGGCAGTGCTGCTGCAGATGTAAGCCTGCTTCTCCATACTTTTGTTTCCTGTAATTATTCCACCAGCATGTGTATGGGTTTTCTCTATTTCCACTCTTCCAAATGACATAAAACCTTTGGCTCTCAAAGGACTGTACTAAAGTTACCTGTACATTGTGCAAACCCCAGAGAGCTGATCCCCATCATTTTCTCTAGTAGGGGTTTGGCCAAGGATGACTGGTTCCCTTCTAGCCCTCGTGCATGGATTTTCTTTTTGCAGCATCTGATGGGGAGCACACTGGTGCTCAGTGGTGGAGCAGGCTGTGAGTGATATGTAGACCTAGATCCCAAATCTTGGAAATTTAGATAAATGGTCTGTTACTGTGACCATCTCACCATCTCTGATAAAGCACATTCAGTAGAAGCATGTATCTGAAAGCTGCATTTTGACAAATGCTGTCTTTCACCTTAAAATATAAAAATTTGATGAATGCATGAGGAATTTAAAAATATATTCCCATTCTTTGTATCAATACTGCTACGTCTTGTTGAGTAGCAATGGCTGCTGAAAACAATTTTTCCCTCTTTGCTTTCATCCTTTATTTTATCCTAAAGTCTATAGAGTTACTATTAAACCTAGAATCTTAGAAAAAAATACATACTTTAGAGCTACCACCAAATTTAATTTTTTTTTTTTTTNTTTCCTGGCATTGTCCCATAAAAAACATCAACTAGTGTTTTAAAGGACAGGAAATGAATTTTCATTGCCCCTGTGCAGTACCCCTAATTGGGGTAATCCACCTGTTAAGGAACTGTTGATTAAATGATGTAGCTTAAAATATTGCCTCTTTTCATAAGCAGTGTCCCCACAATATTGCTTTCCCTCTGCAAGCTTTTCTACAGCTGCTTTAAGTTAAAACTGTCCTTAATGAAGATAGGAATTGTTATATAACATAACTTATTGAAAGCTTTAGAGAATGTATGCCATACTGCTCATCAAACAAAATTTTCCACTGAGGTGCTGTCCACTGCTTTCTGTGCTGTGTTTTCAGGTGACATTGAAACATTGTAGCTATTTTGGGACACTTTTCTGTACTTCCAAGTTGATTTAGTAGTATGACATAAACCTGGAAAACAAAGTAAGACAAAAAGCTCTTTGGTTTTTTTAGCGCAGAACTATCAAAACCAAAGGAAACAAAAAAGGATACTGAAAATGAGGAGGTCTGAGGAACTTGAATTTCACTAAAGCAAGAATCAAAACAAATCTTCACATTTTCCAGTCTGTGAGAATCAATAAAGATGCTTTTATTAGACATGTATGAACTTGACTCTGTTTCAACACTGTGCATGAGCCTCCTTCTTGTGTCACCTTGAAGCAGAACCCAGTATTTGCCCCCCTGCACTGTCCCATCCCCAAGCACCAGGTGCTTGATGTGCCATCTGCTGCTGCACAGTACACACCCGTCAGCATGATAGCAGACGTTAGAAAAAGTATGCATGATGAACATTCCATCAGCATCTGATGGAATAACTGTCTGATAACTGTCTGAAGATGCATAGTTGGCTGTGTTCATTGATCCAAATAATTTGTTCTACATGTTTTAAAGTAAATATAGCCAATTACGTTTGTCTTTTTTTGCCTGATCAAAAAATTCTTGTAGAAAAGCAGTCTGCTGGTGACACTTTAGTAGAGAAAGGATTTGCAAAAATATGAAGATATTTCCAGCCAATTAAAAGAAGAGATTTGATTAAAGGTATCTTTCTTGCAACATTTCTTTCAGATGCAGAATCATATTGTCAGACTCCTTGTGTTTTACAGAAACAGAAATTTGAATTTGACCTCTATAATGATGCATTTACAATAATGGCATAATAAAAGTGAGCCTCTTTATTCTAATTTCAGTAGTGTGTATTACTCTGTTGGCCCCTGTAGGGGAATAACATATGAATCTCCACAAAGAATGTTTCATATCTGCCTTTGTTTTACCAGAGAAAAAATATCTGTTCAAGTGCTCTGGTGCTCTGATTTAATGAAATCAAAAGTACTGCATATTGTCAGAAATTTGAGTGTATTTCAGGCTGATCTAGGCACACTTCAAAAATTCTTATCATCCTTACATATGTTTCGTGCCCCTTGTACAACAGATCAAATACATTTTTCAAAGCTAAGTGGCCTACATATCTGTTCAGATTCATTGCTTGCTTATTTTTTCCACTTTCATTTACAAAGCTGAAGGACATCCCTGTCTCACAGGAGTATGCAGTGAACCCAAGTGGTTGTTTTTAAAAGCTATTTCCTTTATATGTGTGACAACATAGAGAAGAAGGTCTGTGCCATTCAACCATTTTTACTTACTGAGCACTATGTTGTTGAAAAAGCACTGCTGAGGAAGCTGCATCAATTTTTGCACACATCTTTTTGCTTTAGGATATCAGCAGTGTAGTTGGGTTGTCACGGTCCCTGGATGAATTATTCAAGCTCTTGACATCAGAGATTTCTGCTAGCGGATTGGCTGCTGCTGGGATAATAAAATCTTTCCACAGAAAAACAGTGGAGAAGGATGATGGCAGTGAGACCAGCAGAACTGCTGCTTCCAATACAGCTGGCTTTGTCTGGCTGTTGCATGTCTGCAAGAACATATAAGGATGTTTTTAAGGTTTGGCTTCATGTGAATTCTCTGATAAGAGATGGTGGAGGGATTTTTGTGAGAGACCTGCATTTCCAGTGAGGGAAAGAAATCGGATCATTGTTGAAAAATTACTTCTGGCTGTATTCTAAAGAAATGCTGCACACGAGAGAGGGGTAGAAGCCACAGCAGCATCCACAGCAGCATCCACAGCAGCAGCAGCAGCAGCAGCAGCAGCAGCAGCAGCGCCTATGGCTCACTATAAAGGTGCTGGTGGCAGAAATGTCGTGTCATTGAATGTGCTTCCTGAATTCTTTCAGTGCCAGCAGGGTAAGTGGTGCGAATACGGAGCTGACAGTCCTTGCGAGTGGGGAGAGCGTGAGGAACTGCGTGACACACAGGTTTTGTGGGTGTAGATAAACAGTACCTGTGCAGGGAATTTAATCAATGAAAATAGCACAATTGCTTCCAGGTAAATTTGTAAAAAGCGTCTTTACAATGGAATTTTAGAAAAACAATGCACTGCTTGTGTTATGCTCAGACATAGATTTTACAGTGGTAAAATCTCTTCCTTTTAAGCCTATGCAAAATAAATTCTAGAACCAAGGAAACTTTATTGTTAGTACTTCCAGTTGGGCTCATAAAGAGTATGTTGCTTACATAAATGCCCTTGAAGCAGGTTATTTAGAAGGGCTATTTCCACTGTTTGTTGGTATGACTGAAACTCTGTGTGTCTTCTGTTCGTAAAGTGTCTCTTTAGAAGCTGGAAGCAACTTCTCTGATTTCCAGTTTTTGTCAGAAGGCTGTTTCTTAAATCACCAAGATGCACTGGAACTACAGATTATGGAATCATTTTCATTCATTTCATTGATGAGAAGTTTCACTTCTGAAGGCCTGGTTTATTTCTTTTGGCATGCCTTTGTTGTGCCAGGGTTGCTGGGGAGTTTTTTTTTGAGTTAGACGTGTGAATTAAGGCAGAACTGGATTAATTCTGTGTGTACTTGATCTCTATCCCTACACCTATTCACACACAACCCAATAGAAGTGTGAAAGTACTTCCATGGAAATTAATTTGGCTACCTATATATGTGATTGCAGAGCACAGCTGACAGTGACCGTGTGTCAAAATGAAAGCTTGTTCATGGTTAGGAACAATGCAGTGAGAAGTCTGTTTTTCAGAATGTAGAAACAATTGTCACATACAAAGTCAAGACACCTCCCTGCCAAAAATAGTCAGTGTGGAATGAAGCATGATGCACTATCTTAGTGATATTTTTCATAACTTGCCCATGACTGCAACAAGTAGATTCTGAGAAAGCAATAAATTTTAAAAACTTATGTAATCCTGCCTGCCCAATGATATCAAAGGAAACTAAAGAATGCAAAATTATTTTCTTAGGCATGAAGTGTGATAATCTAGCAATAGACGCTGGTGAGTTAGGTATCTTTTTTCCCTTGGTATTTCTTATATGTGAGATGGTATTTATATATAAAGAAAATATTCCTGAATTAAAATGCACAGACACTTTTGGGGAGCTTGTATATGGCCACTGACCAGTTGAAGATAATATTTCAACCTATGAATTTTGTGTGGTGATTTCTATCCCTATGTAGCCTAATCATGAAGCAGCATTGCACGAGTGTAAATTAGGAAGTTTATTGTTAGGAATGCAACAAGCTTAGTAGTTATCTATTCCAGAACTTTAATGGGTGTTATGGAATTCCATTTTAATTTTACAGATGTGGAATAGGAAAATTGCTGTTCAGTGCTGCACAAGTCACTGGCAAATGCAGGAGCTAATATTAGATATTCCATCTGTAGGTTTTGGAATATGCACGTATTCTTATGAAAAGTAAATATCATTGAACAGCAATTGTATTTATTTGAATTAACTGTTGGGAAATGAAGATGTTCATTCAGAACTGATGATGGTAATAACATGATTTGTTTTTCCATGAAATAGATACTTCCTCCTATTTTTGAAAGAAAAATCTCTGTCATAAATACTTGAATGCATCTGCTGTGAAATTATTCCATGTGTCAAAACTGATTACCCACAAGAAAGGGGCAGGACTTGGTGGACTGATTGTATGCTGTGATGCTCTTCCCTCCACTGCTGTGACCCTTGCTGCTGGAGCTGGAGGAGCTGATTTGGGAGCTATTTTTATCTGTGCATCTGGCAGCTGTCCCGCAGGGACGATCTGACAGTCAGGGAAATTCACTATAAACCAGACAAGTGCTTTGAGACAGGACTAAGGGATGTAGTAAGCAGTGGTGTAGAAACTGCCTGAACTGGCTAATGGCTCCTTCCTGGCAGGATCTCCCAGGGGACAAATAAGTTTGGTAACTCAATTTCAAATCTTTAATTCAACATTTTAAACATTTTCAAATACATATGTTAAGGAGTATTTTTTTCTAAGTTCCTAGCTGACTTTCTACATGAAAGCAGCTTGGCTGTGGGAGATGTGGATTTTAGTTAAAAAGTATGGAGAAGTTCTAGGTGCTCAGACCTTGGGTAAGTATAGTATGGATTTAGAACTCAAATTTATCTTGACATTTAGGTTTTAAATGGTGTCTTTCTGGTCATTAGCTTGAACTTGAACTTTGCTGTGAAACTCTTTAAATAGTCAGGTATCAGAACATTACTGTAATAATATGAAGTATTTTTTATCAGTATTTATAGGCAAAATTGACTGTCTCAATAAAATATAGTTATTTCTGGCAAGTGCAGAATACATTTCTTGTCAGTAGGAAATTTTACTCTTTCACCATGTAAATCTGAAAGTATCCAGTGATGTCTAATCAAACTGATTTCCTTTTATTCTCAGATGAGCAAGAGTCAGTGCAGAAACGGACTTTCACAAAATGGATCAATACTCATCTGGCTAAGGTAACACATGGCTTTGAAACTGATTTTTTTTTTTAAATCAAGCCTTTTAATCTATGCCTATACTCCCCAGGAGTATAGAATATGTCAGATTTCTCTGAGCAGTATTTCCTAAAGTTAAAAAAGGATCCTCCTCATCTGCACACCATTGAGGAGGAATCTCAGCATGGTAGTGGTCAGCTGCAGAAGTGCAAGTGGTGTCCAGAGGCAACCAATCAGATTCTTTGACCAGAACTGGCACCTGGTATTTTCAGGTATTTCAGCCAGAGAAAACATCTGAAACTGTTTTCTATGAAATGGAAATATTAGACTTATTGCACAGAATATATTCGAATAAAACTTAAGTCATGTCTTGTGTAGTTTGATCTGGTTACAGATGTAAGTAGTGCTTCATGAATTCAATGCTGAATTAATTATCTGATGTATTGTGGGATTTGCCATCAAACTATTGTTGCTTCTTCTTAACACAACTTAAAACTCCTGGTTTTGCCTTTAGAAGAGTAAAGACTGTGATTTTCACACAGTTGAAAAGTATTAAGCTACAATTGGTACCAACCTTATCTGAAAACATAAGGAGTGAGATTCAATTTGGCATTCCTGGGGTTTTCACACAACACCACTCTTGCCATAGTTATCAGTTAGTCCAATAAATTAAAATTTTAAACTCCAAGAGCAGCTTTTGGAAATGTGTATTTTTAAGCCTGAAGACTAATGAACCTTTTGACTTGCATGATCTAGGTGTGTAGTTCCTTAATGGGCTTGATCCCGTAAAGACTGATCAAACACATTCAAACCAGGCAGTTATGCAGCCACAGCCCTGACTTTTAGCTACCTGAGGTACCTTTTAGTTACTTGTAGTAACTGATTGGTGTTAATTCACACTTCAGCAGGAAAGCTGTGTCTATGATACTTTTATTGATGGCTGTCAGTACGTTTACCTCACTGCCTAAGTCAGATCATCTGGCTCTGCTTCCCATTTCCACTGTTACTCTGCCGAAGGAGAAGCACTGTTTATCAAAATTAGACTCAGCAGAAGTGATCCATGCCATTCAAATTCTTAAGTGTTTAAAGCTTAAGCTTTTAAAACTTTGTTAGTTATGTTTTTGGAAATAAGTAAGTGGAAATATGTTCCTGAGTTAATCACAGCTGTAGGAAACACAGGTGGGTCTCTGAAGTGCCCAGGACTCCCTTTGCACTCATGTTCTGACTTTTAACTCAAAATTTCAATATTTAGGCTATTTGAGTTTTGTAAAAGGTTGTTGTGATTTCAATTGTTTCAAAAGAAACTGGAGATCTGTAAGATCTCCATTGTCTGGAAGCCTTTGAAATGTGATACGGAAAAATCCTGGAGGGAGACCCACTTCTAGGCAGCACTGTCTGCACTCTGCTCTCTTCTCTGACCCAATACAAAGTGGAGCATCTACTGGTCTGGTTCCTAGTGAGGAACACTGTGAAGTGCTGGCCTCAAACTTACAGCAAAGAAACAGCAATACACTGTGGGGTAAAAGAGCTGGGAGTGAAGGAGTGAAGCTGAGCCGGGGAAAAAGGGGTAGATAGGGGGAAGGTGATTTGAATTTTGCCTTTGTGTCTCACCATCGATCCAGAAACACTGTGCTGAATTTGACTCAGTATATGCATTCAAAATTAACAGTAACTTTATGTCAAATTGTCTCTCTATCTCTTGGCTACTCTTGGAAAACTCTGAGTTTCTTTCCTTTCATTGCCATTTTTGATAATCTCATAAAATTATTAATGGAAAAAGTAACAGGAGGAAATAAGAGAAAACTGAAAACTGTAATTAGGGTATCTAACTCTTAACACCATGGCTATCTAAAGAAATGTTTCATCATAAATGAGTTTGAGGGGTTTTGAAAACAAGTACTGCATGAAACCTCAAAAGCAGGAGAAATTAATGGTTTCTGTGCAGAGATTGATCGAGTTTTACTGTAGCAATTTGAAAGATGGGTTTACAGGTAGCAAAGGAGAGGAATCTACTGAGGTAGAGTTGTCATCCTTATACTGTGTTGGTTGAGTAGAGCAGAGGAGGATCTAAAAACGAGCAGTTTCTCACATTGTGAGGAGTAGTGATTTGAAAGAAATGGAAATACAGAAGTGATTTGATTATTTTAGGTAGAACTAAGACCAATTCTTAGCTTGGGAACATAAAGCAGGATGTGATTGTTTGCCAGGGTTTGCTAGGAGTAAAAGATTCTTCCCTGCTAATCTGTAAGGTATTAGTGTATGTTTTTCATCTAAAAAGTCATGTTCTAATTGAAACAGAAACTAATTCAATAATTAAGGCTATCAACTACATTTAACTAATTATTTTTGGCTATTTAATGTTAGGAATGGGTTTGAAGATATGGATACAAATAAATATGAATGAGCAAAACAGAGAAATGAAACGAGACTGTTGCTGAAATTTCTTCACCAAAAGGGTTGGTGGCACTAGAATTGGCTGCCTATGAAAGTCTTTGAGTCATCATCCCTGGAAGAATTTAAAAGAGGTGCAGATGTGGCACTTAGGGCCATGACTTAGTGGTGGACATGTCAGTGTTAGGTTAATGGTTGGACTTGATTTTAAAGCAATTTTCCAGCCTAAATGGTTTTATGATTCTATTCACTCAATTTTATGAAAAGCAATAGGAGAAAGGTGTGAATTTTTTATTCTCTCTCAGTCTTACAATAGAATGTTACCTTTTTAAAATTATATTTCATATTTCAAAGATACTCTTTCACAAGCAGAGGACAAGTAAAGGACTTGGCATCAGCTAATTATGGGACAGCTCAAAAGTTGGAGGTAAAACAGCCTTGGTGCAAGCTGTGCCCTCACCCAGAGGGGGTGAACAGAGAGGAAAGACCTGCAAGTATGCAAACTAGCAGGTAGTGTAATGCAGCTTCATTTTGGGCAAGCAGTTAGCACAAGGCTGCATCTGTCCCTCTGCTGTCTCCCTAACCAGCTGTCTCTGTTCTGTGATTCTGAGCAGTAATCTGGTGAGACTCATCAGTTGGAAATCATATTTTCTCTGCCAGCCACTTGCAGAAATTGGATCATAATCTATGAAATGAATGTGGTCTATCTTCTGGCCGTGCTTTTGAATTTTTGTGCATCTGTGCAGTTCTACTAATGATAAATGAGATATGAATGTGTAAAAGGAAAATAAGTTTTCTGATTCCATATAATTTATTAATATTTTTCTATGGTTTTAGAACTGTCCTTCCTCATCTCAATCTCAGCTTCAAAATATAGACATAATTAGAGTATGCTTCTAATTATTTTTAGAAGCATCTTTTAAAAGTCTAAATTTAAACTACAGAACAAATTTACACCAAATACTTCAAAAAGGAGACATTACTTGCATTCAGAACAGCAATTACTTAAATATTTTTTCATTTCATTACCTGTGACAATTTTTGAACTAGGGGATTAGATGAGTAAAGAGGATGAAAAATGTATCACTTTCTTTAACAGCTGAGGCATGTGCTTTTAATTGCCTTTTCACCTTTCATGAAAGTTTGGGGAATAGTCGTTTCAAAGTTTGAAACACAGACTGTAAATTGGTTTGACTCAATTAAATAACACTTTTGTTCTCTGGTGTAGGGATAATTTTAGTATTTGTACTCACCAAAGTATTGCTGTAAACTCACTGATAGAGTGAACAACAAATACTTACTGAAAGAAATTACTGTTGATTTTATGTTTCCATTAAGCGAATGCACACATGAAAAAAAACAAAAGCAGAGGATGGATATCAATTAAAAATAAAAAAAAGAATGGATGAAAATTTTTAATTTGAATTTTATTTATGCAATATTTATACAATGTTGAATTAAATCTGGGAATTAAGCCTCATGTTAAAGCTTTTGAAATTTCAAAATTGTATCTTTTATAGCAAAGAAAGGAAGAAAAAGAAACAGGTATATCAAGACACGGAGCTCTCTCACACAGTGCTGTCCATGATGTTAGCTTGTTCTTAAAATGTAAATGTAACTTGGTCTTTCATGAACCTCATCCGTTTTCATCATTTAAATGTCTGGTTCTTTTTGGTCTTTTTCAAATGGGAAAACAGAGGCTCCCAGTATCTTAGTCACTGACACAGAAAAAAAAAATAAGCTACTGTCCACCTTGCCTGCATAATGAGGAAAATCTGACTGGTAGTTTTCTGCTTCAACAGTTTATGTTTTCAGCTGATATTGCATGTAACCTCTAATGTTAAACAGTGAATGCTAAATTAATTTGTGTGATGAAATTAATCATGCAAAACTTAGGACTGAGTGCATCAGCTTTAGTAATTAAAAAGTCACTAACAGCGAGGAATATGAAAACATATGGATTTAGGAATTAAATTGTGGCAGAGGAGGGGTCCAGCTATTACAGAGTAATGGAAATTTCACATTGTCCTTGCTGTTCTCACATATATTTCCCTGCAGAGACAAATTCAGTAGTTGTATAGATTTGTTCCTGTTTGTGCATTTGGATAGATTTTCATTCATTTTTACAGCAGTTTTTGAAAGATTATTTGAAAATTAATGTAGCAAAAATAGTATTCAATGTCTGCATTGTCATTCATTATGATGCAGATGCTGTTATTTGTATAGTATGATTTATTCATTAGAGAAGCTAAGTACAGGGTGTGAGGAAAAGATTCCTGTAGAAAAGATGCAAATGAGAAATTAAATGCAAGAAAAAGTCTTATAATAAAAGAGTAAATCTTAGCAAATACATATTTGTTCCATATCTGAAGTTTGGATATTACAAAACTTATTTTACGGTGTATGAGGAGGAATTTCTAGAGATTGCAGGTCTACTAAAAATTTTTTTTGAGGCTTATCAGTCAAATATTTTTTATATGTACCAATGTTCAGTTCTTTAGGTCATTCAGAATATTTCCCAGAGACTACAGCAAATTAGACAAGTTTTAAGAGCAACAAGTTTATGCAAAGCATTTCTTCCACAGTTCTCACTGATGATCAGTTCTAAATACAGTTATTTAAATAAATATTTAATATGGCGAAAATCTAGTTTATTAGCCTATTTATTATTGAAGATTCATTCTCGTTTAATTCGTATTCCTCCTACAGATCACATGAATTTGCTTGTTCTGATTGTGACTCCTTCCTTGGGACACGACTGTTCCTAAGCATCATTATCACTATAAACTACACTAGTGTGATTGGATAAACTGCAATAAAGGAGTATTCAATAGAATTCATGCAGTGCAGTATGTAGCAGATCATTAATCTTAATTTGCTGTTTTTCTTTCTTGAAGGAGTTTGCAAAAAAGCTTAATCAAATACTGAGGCACCTGAAATCAGTGTGGACCACCTGACAAGTTGGAGAGTTAAGGTCTCATTATTCATTGAAGTATATTCTGAGTTCTGCCAAGAAATATTGTTCAAAAAGTTTATAATTGAAGGCTTTTCTTTAGTATTACAGGATAATTCTTTGCACAGCTTTCCAACATTCAAAATAGAGTGTATTAGGATCATTGCAGCTGATTGCATTGCTAGGGCTATACACTTGCAAAAAGCCAAAATCTGAAGTACATTCAACATTTTAAAATTGCAAAAATTTAATTCCATTTTCTTTCCTTGGTTTTACTGATTTACAGTTAGTATTTTGGCAGTGCATTAAGGAGCTAAGTGAATAGCTGTTAAGTCCGAATCACTAAAAATTTTTCAATGTATTCTAAGTGAATATAGCTTAAAAAAACCCCAAACCTTTTTTCTTTTGAGGCCAATAAGTAATCAGTGTTCACCTTCATCTTTCACTTCATTTGACATTATATATGCAGCCAAGGAGTAGGTATTTACCCATTCCAACAGAAGATATGTTAATATCAGTGGAGGATCTGCTAGAAAACATTCAAGTGGCTTAAGCCATCCTGTGCAATGATCTGTATATAATAAATAAGCACATTCTCAGTATCAGCTAGTGTGTGTATCAGCACAGGGAATAAGATTAATATCTATGCTTGTGTAAAAGAGGAGTCTGTTTTTCTATATATGCCACTAGAAATATAACTAATTCCATATTTCCGAGAGTGAAATAATAATAATAATAAT
>VZSE01007837.1:0-24699 GCA_013398275.1 Promerops cafer
GTTCTGGGGGGACGCTGAGGGTGCGAGGGGCAGGGCGGCGCTGGCGGCACTGAGGGGTCGCGGAGGGGGCACCGAGAGCTGGGGAAACACCCACAGGGGCAGTACGTGGGCGAGGGCTCGGGGGGCGTTGAGGGGATGAGGAACAGGGTGTCCCAGAGAGGATTTCTTGGTGCTGGGGCGGGGGCTTGGGGGTGTCCGGGTGTCCCCAAGGGCTCTTCGGGTGGGGGCTGTGAGAAACGGGGAGTTCCCAGGGAGAAGGGTCTGTGAGGAGCGGGACTGGCACCGGGGGATCCCCGGGGGAGCTGTGGGGTGGGAGGTGTCCCCACGTGTGTCTGTGCCCCATGTGAGGGGTTTGTCCCCATGGCCTGGGAGTCACCCAGGGGATCCCTGGCAGGTCCCCAACATCCCCCCCCAAGGGGTGTCCCCCGATGTCCTGGGGTCTCTGGGGGTTGTGTGCCCCCGTGGGGGACATCCTGCCGTGCCAGTCCTTGCACAGGGACACACTGTGGGAATCTCTGTGCAGCTTTGGGGGTCCCTGTGACCTGGCACTGGGGGGGGGACACACACTCTCCAGTCAGGATGGTCCCTGCATGTGAGCTGAGCCTCAGGGAGAGAGTGTCCTTGTGCCCTGACACACGTGCCTGTCCCCAGTGCCCCGAGTGCCTGCTTGGAGAGGGGAGGGTGTCCCCATGTCCTTGGGTGTCCTGTGGGATCCTGTGGCTGCCCTCCAGGCACGCAGGTGTGTCCATGGGAAGGGGTATCCCTGTAATCCCACTTGCCTGGGGGGAGGGTGTGCCCAGGCCTGGCCCTGTGTCCGGGTGCTCCGTGATCTCTCAGCTGAGAGACCTGGGGTTGTTCAGCCTGGAGAAGAGGAAGCTCTGGGGAGAGCTCAGAGCCCCTGGCAGGGCCTGAAGGGGCTCCAGGAGAGCTGCAGAGGGACTGGGGACAAGGCCTGGAGGGACAGGAGCCAGGGAATGGCTCCCACTGCCAGAGGGCAGGGCTGGATGGGATATTGGGAATTAGGAATTGTTCCCTGGCAGGGTGGGCAGGCCCTGGCACAGGGTGCCCAGAGCAGCTGGGGCTGCCCCTGGATCCCTGGCAGTGCCCAGGGCCAGGCTGGACACTGGGGCTGGAGCAGCCTGGGACAGTGGGAGGTGTCCCTGCCATGGCAGGGGTGGCATGGGATGAGTTTTAAGGTCCCTTTCCCACCCAAACCAGCCTGGGATTCAGTGATTCCATGATTTTTTGTGGGGCATCTCCCTTGCTAGCTCGGGCAGGGCTGTGGCTCTCTCCTGCCTGTTCACAGAGCTGGCTTGGTGCTTCCGGGCTACCAAGGCAGGGAGTCCCCAGGAGCCCTGGGAAGGCCAAAGGGCCTGGCTGGGGAGCTCTGGAAACCTCATATTTGAGCACTTTGAAGGGCCTCAGAGTCTGGTGTTGATGCTGACCCAAAATCCAGCCACGTTCCATTGAAACCCAAACCCAAACCTGGCTGCTGGGTTCAGAGCTGGACTCGGAGCTCTGGGAGCTCTTTTCCAACGTGAGCAATTCCACGACTCTGGGCTCACACCTGTGCTACGTGCAGCCTTGGAGCAGGTTTGTACGTGACAGGGTGCTGCAATCACTGCTGAGGAGACTTGTGGCAACTCCAGGGAGTTCCCAGGCTGTTGCTGGTTGGAATTCTTGTTCTAACTGGTAAAGCTCTTCACAACAAACAGCCCTGGAGCTGCTCCGAGGACTCTGACACTGTTCATAATGAATTAATACCCCTGTTCTGCCTTGCAAAGCGTTGGGGAAGCGGATGCAGAGCTCTGCAGGGCAGCCCAAAGGCAGGGAGCAGTCAGGAGCCAGCTGAGCTCCAGGGCTGGCTGTACCTGCCGGGCCACATCCGTGCGCCGCCAGGTTCCCGGGCTGGGTTGGGAAGCTCAGGACTTTCCCATCTCAGGGGTCACAGCTCCGTGCTCAGCTCGCAGGGACAGCTCAGGTGGCCTGAGCCTCATCCCGTCCGTCCTGCTGGGGCTTGGGGTGCTCCAGGACTGGAAAAAGCTTTTTCCCTGAGCCCTCGCCCATGGAGGCCGTGCCCAGTTCAAGCGCTGCGCCACGTCCGGGTGAGTGGAAGGGCAAGTGCTGGGCAGGGAAGCAGCTGAGGTAGGAACAGGGGAAAGGGAGAAAGGGCTGGCTGGGCTGTGGGGTGGCTGTGGTCCAGTCTCTGGTGCACCCGTACTTGGCAAAGTCCTGAGGGCACCTGAAGTGGTGGTGTCCTGGTGCTGGACAGTCTTTGAGCTGGAGCGAGTGGAGGAGTGAGACTGGAACCGATTTTCAGGGCTTTAATCATTGTGGAATGAATGATGGGATGTGGTGGAAGTCTGAGGCTGGGCTTCTGCTTCCTGCAGCATTTTGGAGGATTTTTCTGGCTCTGGTCTTGGCACGTTCCCATTGCAGTGCTGAAGGGATCAACACCTGAAGCAGATGTGCAGGGACCAGGACCAAGGAGCTGCTTTCGCTTCCTGACAAAAGATGTGTTCCACAAATATGCTGGACTTAAAATAAACCACGGTCAGGCTGCAGGAACCTCACTCCAGTGTTAACCAGCTGGTACACTGCTGAAAGCACCTCTCCCAAAAGAGTTTATATTCAAGTGGAGTGAGATTTGTGCAGTCATGCCCTTGATTTATTCTTTTTTTCCTACTTCGTCTCTTCTGTTTTGTGAGGATGGAAAGGCAGAGTGGAATTGAGGGCTGAAGGTTTTCATGGAAGGAATCTGTTTGGGAGCTGATATGGAAAAGGAGAGCCATGTAAAGAGCAAAAACCATGGAATCCCAGACTGGTTTGGCTGGGAGGGATCTTAAAGCTCATCTTGTTCCACACCCCTGCCATGGGCAGGGACACCTTCCACTATTCCAGCTTCCTCCAAGGATTGAATGAATGAATTCAGGGAGACACTTCAGCTCTTGCCTTCTCTTTAAAGAGCTTGCATGGCTTTTATTGGCTTAAAATACTGCTGTTAAAGGTGCATGGTGTTCTGCTGGGCAGCATCTCTCACCAGAGGCATCGTTGTCAGCCCACACTTGGTTTGTGGGAATGTTGATGCTTATTTCAATGTTGGTGCTTATTTTCTGGAGTGCCTGACTTGAGCACACAAAGAGCTTAGGGAAATTCTAGTTGGATGGAGCAGTCACGTGTGGGTATTAAATACTGCTGAGGAGCTTTGGAGCCGGAGCTGGTTCACCCTTTGTTTATAAAATGCTGCTGTGGGCACATGACACACACACACACCCACCCCAGAACCGTTTGCTGGGACAGCCTGACGCTGAATTCCATCCCCACGGCATCACACCGCGTGTGCTGGGCTCAGGAATGGGAGCAAAGGCCAGTCCCTACTGCCAGCAGCCCGGACAAGGTGGAAAGGAGACCAAAGTGCAGCCCTGAGCCCGTGTCACGGGGCTGTGGCAGGGGGGGACACCTGGGGGAGGCACGGTTTGCAGCTGATTCTCCTGGTGCTGGGTTATTCTCCCTGCTTGCTGCTGGGAATGGGAATGTTTCCTTCCTGAAGGTTTTATCAGTGTTGAGCAGAACCCTCCCCTGGCTGATTGGCTGTGTGCTGGCTGGTAGATACATGTGGAAGTAACACTTTTACTGGAATTCTGACTTAAAGCAGCTTTGGCAGGGATTCAGCCTGCATCTCAGTTAGGGGATCCTCAGGGTCAAGGTCAAGGTTGCTTGAATGGAGCTGGGGTTCATTCATGTAGTGAGATACCGTGGGCTCAAACACAAATTTCTGAGCAGAAGAAGGAGATTTGTGAGTCAGAAACTTGTGGGCAGAACTCGTTCATCTCATGGTCTGAGTTTTGTGAGGGCTCTGGAAGAAGAAATGTTCGTGTGCTTTGTATGCCATTAGTGGAGGTGGATCCAAGAGCTGGGGAGGAACCCTGGGCAAGGGCTGGAGGGGCAGGGCGAGGTGTAACAGCTTCCCACTGCCAGATGGGGTATTGGGAATTAGGAATTGTCCCCTGGGAGGGTGGGCAGCCCTGGCACAGGGTGCCCAGAGCAGCTGGGGCTGCCCCTGGATCCCTGGCAGTGCCCAAGGCCAGGCTGGACACTGGGGCTGGAGCAGCCTGGGACAGTGGGAGGTGTCCCTGCCCTGGCAGGGGTGGCACTGGGTGGGCTTTGAAGTCCCTTCAACCCAAACCAGTCTGTGATTCTGAGTATTTTGCTGATAGATGGAGGCAAGAATAAATATTTTGTGAGCCCTCTGTGGCCCTCCAGTTGTGCCCCCTGAGATCTGTGTGATCACCCTTGGACTGGCTCCATTTGCTGGCACCCAGAGTATGTTTTTACACAAACACCCTGGACAGTTGTGTTTGCTTTGCAGGGAATTCACCCTGACGTTCCCCAAAGTGCAGGAAGGTCCCTGGTTTAGCACATGAAGAGGTTGGAATGAGGATGATGAAGGCCAAACTCCCTGTGCCTCCTGCTCCATCCCTTGTCAGCTGGTTGGGAAGAGGGATTTCATTTTTGCTGCTGCTGGCACTGCAGTGTGGGCTGTGTGCTGGAAGGTCCCTGCAGAGCTGTGCTCCTGGGCTCTGGTGGGGGCACAGCTCAGGCCGTGAGGGGAGGGACTGGCTCGTGCCCAGGCTTCCCAAAATCTGTCCTTGGCAGGCCAGGGGAGCTGGGAGAGACAGGCTGAGACTGCTGAGAATTCCTTTAACACCTGTGACATCTTTTCCTTAGGCTATGCCTGCCGGAACATCTCCACCTCCAGCGCCCTCCAGAGTAAGTGTGAAGCTTTTCTATAAATCCATTTTTTCCCTAAAAGTCCCTGGAGCAGGAGCTGACCCCACCCTTGTGTCTGTTTGCAGACAGAACCCACGTCAGCTGTGATATCAAAGGGGATGTTGCTGTCGTGCGCTTCAACACACCAAATTCCAAGGTATTGAGAATTCCCAGTTGAGGCTAAAAACTTCCCTAACCTGCAGCCTTACAGAGCTGGGAGCAAAGGAGAAGTAGGAAAAGAGGATTTGGGGATTTTAATGAGACACCTGCACGTGCCTCTTGGAGGACTTTTTGTCTCTCTCCCAGGCACAAGGTCTTGTTAAGTTCCAAATCTCAAGGAAAACTTAAAAATAAAAAAAATTAAATCTTGCTTAGTTCCTGTATTCAAGTCAGTTAAAGAATGTGTCCATACTTCAGTAATTTGGAATCCATAAATGCTTTTGATTTTATTGTCATGAATATGATATAAATAGAACCTAATTCTCATTTTTTAGGTCAATACAGCTGCAGTTGTTCAGGTATCAGGAGGCAGGAACTCTGTAAATGATATCTAAGGAATACATCTAAAAATGCATTTTGGAGTCTCATAACCAGTAGTGAATTTCAGATGTCATCTCACAGATGGAAATGCTCTTTATGAGCAATAATAGAGCTTGCAGTAAAAGCCTGGTTTTTAAAGCAAAGCAGCTGAGCTGCTCTGATATTATGCAAAATATAAAGATTGAACTACTACTGCTGTGAAAAATCTTCTATTAATTGTAGCAAACCAGAAGAGCTTTTTTATATACTCCTTTCCTTTGAGGACCAACAGCAGTCTCAGATTTGAAACATTCTATTTCATGTGAGGATTTGGTGGTACCTAAGGAACCCAGGCTGGTTTTGCCCTGCTTGTTGCAGCCTTTCAGTAAAGCTGGAGGGATGCTGTCAGCCTGCTCTGGGAAAAGTGTCCCTGCTCATTGCAGGATGAGATGACCTCGAAAGCTCCCTTCCATCCCAAACCATCCTGTGATTCTATGATTCTATTAAAAAAAAAAACCAGCTTATGAGTTCATAAAATCAACATCTGGGAAGGTTAGAGAGGACCCTGCTGATGAAAGGTGAGCGGCTGCAGGGTTTCGCGTGGGCCGTGCGAGCGGCGGCGCTTCGCTGACGGCGCTGCTTTGCTGGCAGGTGAACACCCTGTCCAAGCAGCTGAGTGCGGAGTTCACCGAGGTCATGAACGAGATCTGGGCCAACGAGGCCGTGCGGAGCGCCGTGCTCATCTCCTCCAAGCCGGGCTCTTTCATCGCTGGAGCGGACCTCAAGTGAGCCCCGGGAGCTGATGGAGCTGTCCCTGAAACCCTGCACTCTGTCCCTGGTGTCCCCCCGGGGTGAGGCACAGGCTGGCAGTGAAACGCCCGTGCTCGGGGTTTTCAGAGTGCTGCAGTGAAGTGAGGATCTCGGCAAAGAGGGATGTGGAGAGTCCTTAAACCCCTCGTGGCTTGGTCACTCCTTCCTGCAGCCAAGGAAACCCATCCTGGCTCTGGGGTGGGCATTGTCCTTCAGCCTGGGCTACAACAAGAGTGGATAATTCACATGCAGGACTCGTTCAAGCTGGGTTGGAGTGCCTGGCAGCCTTCCAGCCTGGCCCCTCGTGTGGGCAGGGCTTGGCACTCTGCCCTGTGCTGAGCAGCCTCCCAGACTCCCTGGGTAACTTTTGCAGGGTGTGGGATGATCCTGTGGGTGCCCACTGGGGCCTGGAATGTCAGTGGCTCCTCCTGCTGACACTGACAGGGCAGAATAGTTGCTTAAAGACATTAAAAGCCAGAAAGCTCTGGCAAAGCAGGTGAATTAAAAACAGACCCTCCAAAAGCGTGTTATATTTTTGGCTGGCTTTTTCCAGGGACAGAGACTCGCTCCCTGTTCAGGAGGGAAGGAGGTGAGCAGAGCAGAGGCCAGGCTGTGGTTAAGAGGTGTCTCCTGGCCACAGCACCTCCAGCATCCCAAATTACTCCTGCCTGGCGAAGGCTGCGAGCCTCCAGGAGAATAATTGGCACAGGGAGTCTCTAATTGGCAGTGTGGCATCAGGGCACTGGCCATCTGCTGCTCTAAGAGTGATTCTGGGCTCTTTCCTCCACCCTTCCTGGCAAGGGCTTCCTCTGACCCTTCCTCCTCTCCCAGAGGCTCCCCTGGCACAAGGGATCCCATTCAGGGCCTCAGGCACAGCCCATGTCAGCATGCAGGGCCTGACCCTGCTGGCTTCAGTCTCCCTGTGTTGTCTGACCCAAAACTAAACAGCTCTTGCCTGCTTGTCAGGCACTGGAGATTGTGGGAAAACAGGGACAAACTCCTCAAAACCTCTCATTTTCCTGCTCTTTTGTCGGTGCTTTTCCCATCCTCATCCACCTCTCCCCTCCCCTCAGCATGCTTGAAGCCTGCAAGACTGCTCAGGAAGTGACTCAGCTCTCTCAGGATGGACAGAAGATGCTGGAAAAGATTGAGCACTCTCCAAAGCCCGTGGTTGCTGCCATCAGTGGCAGCTGCCTGGGAGGAGGGCTGGAGGTACTGGACAATCCTGGGGCTCACAGCAGCACTGGGACCTGACTCTGCTGCTTCTCTGGTTACCCAAATGTTGCAGGACTGGTACTGTGAGACGAATTTGGGAGCTGATGAGGGCTCATTAGATCATGTAAATGAGTTTGTGGCACGTTAATGGCTCGGGTTGTGCTTCAGGGCTCTGCCCTGTGAGTTCTGCTGCTGCTGTGGAAAGAGAGCAAATCAAATCTGAGCCTGTGTGGGCCAGGCTAATATTTAGATGAGTGTCCAAAGGAAAACTGGCTGTTTCCAGCAGGCATTGGATCTGCATCAATGCTGCTGGCAGAGTTCAGCCTGGAAATTGCTGCTTTTCAGATGAAGTGAGCCTTGTATCCCAGCAACTTCCATTCTTTGTAGGGCTGCTGTGAGAGGGCTGAGTGGGGGGACCCAGCCAGGCTCCACCCTGCCTGCAGCTCCACTCCAGCACCTTGGCTGGCTCCTCTGCCTTGTAGTCTCCATCCAGGGTTTTGTAAACTGCAAGGCTCTGCTAATTCCTGGAGCAGAGTTGTCACTAAGACAGTGTCATCTGGGAAGGGAGTCTCTTCAGTCTGTGCTGATTTCTCAAGCTTTTTACACCCCCTGTGTATCATCTGGACTTGGCAGTCCAGGCATAATCCAGCAATCATGGCTGGTCCATAGGTGGGACTGTGCTCTTGGTGTAGTGAATTAATTAAGCCCTTGATGGTCTAGGTGAGGTTTAAAATCAGCTTGGGAGTTTGATGTTCATCTCACACCTGCTTGCTGTCATCCCCCAGAAGAAGCCATCAGTGAGCACAGAGGGAATTTGGGCAGTTGGATGAAGGAACTGGGGCAGGGTCGTGAGGGAAGCTGAGGCAGTGTGTGGGAGAGAGCTGGGTGATGGCTGCCTGGTTCTTCTGTTGCCTTTCACAGGGAAACCTTTCCTTGTCTCTTCCATTTTAAGGTTGCCATTGCCTGTCACTACAGAGTAGCAACAAAGGACAGGAAAACAGTCTTGGGAACACCTGAAGTGCTGCTGGGTCTCCTGCCCGGAGCAGGGGGTACTCAAAGGCTGCCAAAGATGGTGAGTAAGAGGAAAAGTTGACCCCATAGCCCCTTCTGCCTGGCAAGCTCCCACTCTGGAATCCTCTTTCTGCCCTTCTAGGTGGGACTTCCTGCTGCCTTTGATATGATGCTGACTGGGAGGAACATCCGTGCAGACAAGGCCAAGAAGATGGGGCTCGTTGACCAGCTGGTGGAACCACTAGGTCAGACACGGTGTCCCTCAGCTCCTTGGTGTGCTGCTGCCTGTCAGGGACCCTCTCCCCTGACCAAAATGGGTGGAGAGGTTGTGTCCTGCTCTGCAGGGAATCCCTGTTCCCACCTTACAAGCACAGGGACCTTGAAATGTGAGGCTGCTGCAGAAGCTGAGTGAACAGGAGAGGTCAGCATGGAGGGCAGGCCTGCTGGCTCTCCTCCTTAAGCTAATTATCCAGATAAGAGCCCACATTGCTCATCTATCATGTCAGAGGACAGATTGCAGCCCCTGATGGAAGGACAAGAGATGACTGATGTCTGTGTTGCTGCAGCCCCCATGGCTCAGGCACTCAGGATTGCCAGCTGGCTGTCAGAAATTTCTGGGTGCAGAAATTCCCTGCAAACTGCAGGATTCCAAGTGCTGAGCAGGCTGCTGAAGCATGTCTGGCTCCCAGAGTTCTTTCACTAGGGCAGCTCTCTTGGAAGGTGACTGAACGGAGGAGTTTGAGGACTAAACCCTCCAGAGCCTCCTAAGAGGTGTCACCAGCCCCTCTCAAGGGTTAGGGTGGAAGCCACTGCTCCAGCTGGCACTGCCATGCAGTTGGAGGGTGCTGAGCATGCTTTCCCCAGGCAGAGCACAGCCACAACACACTGGTGGTGCTGAGGAAAATAAAATTAATAAAAAGCTGCTGCTGCCCACCCTGAGCAGTGCCAGCTAGGCCCTGGTGTCTGTGCTCAGCTGGATCCCAGGATCATGGAATGGCCTGGGTTGGAAGGGACCTCAGAGCCCACCCAGTGTCACCCCTGCCATGGCAGGGACACCTCCCACTGTCCCAGGCTGCTCCAGCCCCAGTGTCCAGCCTGGCCTTGGGCACTGCCAGGGATCCAGGGGCAGCCCCAGCTGCTCTGGGCACCCTGTGCCAGGGCCTGCCCACCCTGCCAGGGAACAATTCCCAATTCCCAATATCCCACCCAGCCCTGCCCTCTGGCAGTGGGAGCCATTCCCTGGTCCTGTCCCTCCAGCCCTTGTCCCCAGTCCCTCTCCATCTTTCCTGCCAGCTCCTCCAGGTGCTGGAAGGCTGCAGTGAGGTCACCCCAGAGCCTTCTCCTCTCCAGGCTGAGCCATCCCAGTTCTCTCAGCCTTTCCCTACAGCAGAGCTGCTCCAGCCCTCTGATCACCTTGGTGCCTCCTCTGGGCTCTCTGCAGCAGCTCCAGGTCCTTGTGCTGCTGGCCCAGGGCTGGGGCAGCTCTGCAGGTGGCCTCACCTGGGCACAGGGGCACAATCCCCCTCCCTGCTGCCACACTGGGGTGATCAGATATCCTTAGCTGACCTTCAGCTGTATTCATTCCTCTAAAACAGATCCGTGGTTCTCAGGCTGGAGTTAAAATCACCTGGATAAACTTTCCCACTTGATACTTGCTTCCAAGTGAATTGTTCTTTAAGAGCTAGCAAATGTGCCTGGTTATACCCACAATTACAAGTTGCTGAAAGGAAACCTGAGCTTTCTGAGGAGCTGCTGGGAATCCTGGCTCAGCCCAGAGGAGCACGTGGGAGGAACACAGAAATACAAATTACTTGCAAACCCTGGATGTGTTCCTTGTTATCCAAACAGCAGGCAGCACCAGGAGGGCTCCTGTTCACTCTGTGTCTGGGGAAAGCAAAGCAGCTCTACCTGGGGTGATGCTTTAACTGATGGCAGAAGGCTTGGAAGGAGACACACCATCAATCAGGAGGCAGTTTCAGGGCATGCAATCAGTTCTCCTGCAGCAGGGAGCTTGCAGCATTCCCTGGATCCAGTTCTGGCATGTGCCATTTATAAAAGAAAGCAGATGGGAGTGGACAGCTCAGAGCTCCTGGGTTAGGACACAACAAAACACTGAGAATTAACTGCAGGTAAAGTAAACCCACATATGTGGGGTCAGCCACGTGGTGTGGATGGTTCTCAGAGCTCAGACTTTGAAAAAACAGCAATTTTCTTCAGCTGGAGTATCAGCACTTGTTAATGTATCCGAGGTACTGGAAATCAGGGATTGATATCTTGTAGCACATCAAGTTATAAAGCTGAAGATCTCAGCCTTGAAGGGTGAGAAGAGAATTTGGAAGCTGGTGAAATGCTTTGGGTTTCCAGTGAATTCTCTAAAAGCCACTGGGCATTGCTGAAATGTAGATTATGCAGCAGCTCTGAGCTGTGTTTTGTCTGCTGCCTGTAAAATCAGCTGTGGTGTTCTGTTTGGCCTGTTTTTCCTTGGACTGGCTCTGACATTCTGCCAGGGCAGGAGGGAGACTTCCAGAGGGAGCTTCCCTGAGCTGTCAGAGTGTTTGTGCTGCTTTATCTCCTTCTTGCTGAGAGACTCCCTCAGCAGGGAGCAGCTTCTGGGGTCTGCTGGGTGAAAACCCTCGAGCTGTTACACAGAGGTGAAACAAAGGGGCCCCAGAGCTGCTGCAGGGCTGGAGCCCCTCTGCCATGGAGCCAGCCTGGGGGAGCTGGGGGGGCTCACCTGGAGAGGAGAAGGCTCCAGGGAGAGCTCAGAGCCCCTTGCAGGGCCTGAAGGGGCTCCAGGAGAGCTGCAGAGGGACTGGGGACAAGGCCTGGAGGGACAGGAGCCAGGGAATGGCTCCCACTGCCAGAGGGCAGGGCTGGGTGGGATATTGGGAATTGGGAATTGTTCCCTGGCAGGGTGGGCAGGCCCTGGCACAGGGTGCCCAGAGCAGCTGGGGCTGCCCCTGGATCCCTGGCAGTGCCCAGGGCCAGGCTGGACACTGGGGCTGGAGCAGCCTGGGACAGTGGGAGGTGTCCCTGCCATGGCAGGGGGAGGATTATGAGGCCTTTAACACTCCCTTCCCAACCAACCAATTCTAAGTTTCTGTGATTAAAACCTTGCAGCTCAGGACCTCAGCCCTTTGTGGAGAATAGTGGGAGATGAAACAAGAGGGAGCTTCTGGTTTTGGATTTTACCTGTCTCCTCTCTTGGGGTGTCTGTGGGGTGTTTCCTCAGCTGAGGGCTGCAGTATCTGGCTGTGTTTGGAGCAGTTTGTTTGAAGGTGAAAGGCCCTGCCCAGCTGCAGTCTCACCAGGTTTGTTCAGCCCAAAGTTGCACATTTAGCTCCAGGGTCTGCCTGGTGACCCTGTGCAGCTTCAGCAGGCACTGCTTTGTCATTAATGACTCAGAGTTTGCCTCTGGCAGCATCTCACAGCTGCCTGATGAGCCCTGTGCTGTGTCCTCCTGTCCTGGTGATACAATTGTCTGGAAATGAGGATTCCTGTGCCTGGGAATTGTGCAACCCACCCTCGGAGCCTGCTCAAACTGGTTCTGTGGTGGCTTGCTTCATTGTGGGACAGCTTTGAGGTGGGCCAGGTGTTTCAGGGCGTAGCAGGAGCTGAAGCGAGCGAGAGGTTTCCTGCGCCGGGTCCAAAGGTCGGGGTTGGTCGGACACTGGCTGCAGTGCAGGGGTTTCCAGGGATTCAGCACTCCCCAGATGCTGTCTGGGTGTTTGCCAGCTCACTGTGGCAGGGCACACGTTCCACAGAGGACAGGGGAGGGGAGGCAGAACGAGGGGGAGCGTCCGAGGAGCAAAGGGTGCAAGCGGCGAAAAGATGGTCGGGAGCTGAAGACACCTGCAGGGGGGTCGTGGAAGCTCTGTCCTTGCAGGGGCTGGTGGAAGGTCCCTGAGCAACCTGATGTGGTTGCAGAGTCGGATGCAGCTTGGCCCTGCTCCCACGGGGAGCTGCCATTCCAGCATTTCTGCTCGGTGCCCTCTCTGTAAATCCCTCGGGGCCTTCGTATGGTCCCTGCTGAGCCTTTCCACTGTTGGTGGAAAACCTGGAAAAGGATGAGCTAGAGAAGCTGAAGGGGAGCAGGGGATGGAGTGGGAGCAGTTCAAAGGCCCATCACGCTGTGTCTGCTCCTGGTTCCCCTGCATCCTCATCCCTCAGGGATAACTCGTGCTGTGTTCTCTGCTCTCCCCAGGGCCAGGACTGAAGACTCCCGAAGCAAGAACGATGGAGTACCTGGAGGAGGTGGCCATTGGCTTTGCCAGGGGACTGGCCAACAAGACTGTGTCTGCCAAGAGATCCAGAGGGCTCATGCAGAGTAAGTCAGCATGGACAAATCCCAAGGGGCAGCAGTGAGTGTAATCCAGCTTGGCTTCTCCAGGGTGTTCGTGCTCCTCCTTAATTCCATTTCAAAACCAGGTTATTTCATGTTGGAGTCAACTCTTGAGCGATGTGGGGTGGTAGAGAAAACATTGCCCTGCAGAGCTGGGCTTTGGCAGAGCTGGACGTGGTGGTTCCTGGGGTTGCTGGAAGGGAGCAGGTACCTCCAGGCACTGTCCACCTGCAAAGTTTTAGTGGCAAGTTCTGTACCAAGCTCATGAACTCCAGTGGGAAGGGCTACATGGGACTGCTCCACGCTGATCCTCGATAGCACAGCCCAGAAATGGGGACATCTCTGGGAGTTCTGCTTCCCGGGGCTCAGTGTGTCACCAGTTGTGTTAGCAGGACACTCCAGCCCTCAATGAGACTTGTCCACGGATTAATCCATGGAAACCCTCTGAGCAGCCCCTGCTGCCTGTGCCTGGGTTTCAGGTGCACGTTTCTAGTGCAGATCTTCCCATTTGTAGTCCCTCAGCTCTGGCAGGCTGGCTGTGCACAGCACTGTGCTGACCCCTGTTCTGTCCCACCCTGCAGGGCTAACAGACTATGCCATGGCTCTTCCCTTCGTGAGGCAGCAAGTTTACAAGACAGTGGAGAGCAAAGTCCAAAAGCAAACCAAAGGGCTCTACCCTGCTCCTCTGAAGATCATCGAGGTAACTCCCCTGCGAGGGGGGAGGAGCTGCAGGGCAGGGGGATCTGTGGGATGGGCAGAGGGAAGGTGATCCCTCCCCTGAGTCAAGGCAACATCCTGATCCTCACAGAGATCAGGCCTGAGGAGTGCTGGCTGTGGGGTAGAATTCAGAATCACTGCCCAAAATGTGATCAGCAGTTTGTGGGTAGTGGTACCAGTGAGGGGTAGAGCAGCAATCCCAACTGAGGGAGGGCTTAGCTGGAATATTTTGTCTAGGAGACTTTCAGGTGCAGTTTTCCCAGGTTTTCTATACAGTCTCTGCAGAGTTCAGGAGACCTTTCAACACCATAAAAATAGAAATTGCTATAATTTTCACAGCACTAACTACAGAATACTTTATTAGTCCCCTCTGTTACATAGACATCCTGTTACAGAGATTCTGTGAATTAATCCTTACTGTGAAATGACTTTTCACTACTGAAGTTGTTGCCAAGACTTCTCTAAAACCTGTGAAGGATTTGGAGAGCAGTGACAGTACAGGAGCCCAGTTCCTAAAACCACAGGGAATGGCTAAGAATGAACCTGGTGGTAAACTCCTAACTTAGCTCTGCTCAGAGCAGCAGGGACAGGACTCAGGGAGTCTGAAATGTGCCCTGAATGTTGGGGAGGGGTCACTGGAGAGAGCAGGGAATCCTGTTAAAGTGTGTTTGCAGCATGACTGAACTGTGGTGTGTCTTTGCTGCTTTTGGATTAGGTGGTAAAAACTGGTCTGGATCAGGGGAATGATGCTGGATACCTCATTGAAGCCCAGGTAAGGAGAGGAGATCCTGGCAGGGATCAGGTCCTGGTGTGGTCAGGGGATGTGGGGTTCATCACAGCCTGCTGCTTATCCCATTCCACCCCTGCCACCTTCCCCTACCCCAGGCTGCTCCAAACCCCATCCAGCCTGGCCCTGGGCACTGCCAGGGATGGGGAGCCTCAACACAAACCACCCACAGCCAGGGCCACCGTGGGTGATGGGTGCTGCTCCTCTGGGTGAGGGAGCAGAGCTGAGCTTCCACGCCCCCCTCCAGGAGCTGGCTGTGGGTGTTTCACTCAGCTGACCATGCTGGCACGGGGGCCTCATGGCCAAAACACCATCCAGTCCTGCTCGAGCTTTGCTGGGACACAGGGAAAACTGGAATGGAGTTGAACTGAGGGTGTGGGACAGACTGTGGTGGGCAGGACCAGGGCTGGAGCAGGCAAATGTCCTCCCCAGCAGCTTGTGTGTGACCCATTTATTCCACACACACACACACAGAGTCTTTGTTTTCCTCAGCCATCCTCATCCCTCCATGTCTCTGCCATAATAAACAACCTACCCTTAGTTACTTTTTCCTCACCGGTCCCGTTTTCACCACAGCTGTGCTCAAATTTGTTATTTCTGGTGCCACAGAGGCAATTGTGGCTGTGCACAGACTCACAGGTGGGCACTGCCAGCTCTGCAAGGTTGAGTCCCCAGCAGCCCCACATTTCCATCTGCTTATCTCTGTATTTGGGTCATCCCCAAGGTCGTTGCCCCTTAAATGCTGGTGAAATCGTCCATCTCCAGCTTCCCTGACTGCTTTGTACCTCCTTTTGTTCCCTTCTGGTGCCAAGGCCTGGTCTGAGCTGTAGCTGTCACCTTACCAGTGCCCCCCTGGCTGTGCCCCATCCCTGCTGCTTGTGCATTCCACCCACGTTTGGTCTGGTGCAGGATAAAAGCTGTGGGATACTCTGTTCTTACAGCAGAGAGTGAATGGTTTTGTCCCCAGAACAGCAGCAGGATGGAGATCTTCCCAGAACCCCTGAAGAATAAGAAGTGTCAGTGCTGTGGCTTTTTTACTGCCTCCCTCTCTCCCTCAGGACAGGAGTTTGCAGATTCTCTTCTAGGCTTTGTTTTGGGTATTTTAGCTCACAGGGCAGGGGTGAAGGAAGGTACAGCCTGCTCCAGACCACATTTCCTGCTTTTCCTTGGCAGACTTGGCCCCAACAACCTTTGTCTGGTGTGTGCTTGTGCTTTGTGTTCTCAGAACATTGGTGCTGAGTGCTGGGAGGTTTTGCAGGCCTTAGATTTTGTTGCCTGTGATCCTCTGAAAACAGGGCCAGGCTGCTGCTGTCAGAGAGAGCTGACCTGTTTGTAAGGATTTTTGTCAAAGCCTGAGGACAGGGTGCTTCCTCCTGGATCTGTGGGGACAGTGGCCCCAGTTGATGTGGGGGGTTTGTGGGGGAGGAAGGGTCTCATGTCAGGGAAGTCCAGTCCTGTCACTGAGGAACTGGAATCATCAAATCCCAGAATGGTTTGAGTGGGGAGGGACCTCAAAGCCCATCCAGTTCCACCCCTGCCATGGCAGGGACACCTCCCACTGTCCCAGGCTGCTCCAGCCCCAGTGTCCAGCCTGGCCCTGGGCACTGCCAGGGATCCAGGGGCAGCCCCAGCTGCTCTGGGCACCCTGTGCCAGGGCCTGCCCACCCTGCCAGGGAACAATTCCTAATTCCCAATCTCCCATCCAGCCCTGCCCTCTGGCAGTGGGAGCCATTCCCTGGCTCCTGTCCCTCCAGGCCTTGTCCCCAGTCCCTCTGCAGCTCTCCTGGAGCCCCTTCAGGCCCTGCCAGGGGCTCTGAGCTCTCCCTGGAGCCTTCTCCTCTCCAGGTGAGCCCCCCCAGCTCCCCCAGCCTGGCTCCATGGCAGAGGGGCTCCAGCCCTGCAGCAGCTCCGGGGCCTCCTCTGGGCTCTCTGCAGCAGCTCCAGGTCCTTGTGCTGCTGGGGAGGAGGAGGTGGTGCAGGCTGGGCTGTGCTGAGCCCAGAAGCTGCCTCTCCTCAGAGGTGACCTGGGCCCTTGTCCCTTCTCTGTCCAGGTTGTTCCCCTGTGCAGTCACACCGTGCCTGGCTCCCCCCTTGCCATGTTTTTATGTGCTGGCCCTGAGAGAGCTGTTCAGTGCCAGCAAGCAGAGGGAACCTCTGCTTCCCTCTTGCCTTTCTTCCAGAGCTTTGGCCAACTCGCAGTGACCAAGGAGTCCAAGGCGCTGATGGGGCTCTACCACGGGCAGGTGCACTGCAAGAAGAACAAGTTTGGGACACCTCAGAAAGAGGTCAAGTAAGTGCCAGTGTGGGATGGCTGAAGGAGCAGTTGGAGGACCTCTGAAAGGCTCCTGAGTGGGCTGGAGAGCTGTGCAGCAGGGCTGAGGTCTCCAGCCTCCAGAGAGGTGGAGGCCTCACTCGTGTGTGGCCTCGCTCAGGTGGTGCCTGGGTGGATGACAGGAGCTCTGGGAGTCTGCCAGCAGCCCTGGGAGTTGAGCCATGTCCAGCTTTGAATGTGTCCCCTTGGTCCTTCCCTGCAGGACTCTGGCTGTGCTGGGAGCAGGGCTCATGGGAGCTGGCATCGCCCAGGTTTCCGTGGACAAGGGCATCAAGACCATTCTGAAGGACACGGCTCAGAAGGGTCTGGACAGAGGCCAGCAGCAGGTCTACAAGGGGTATGTGAGATCAGGAGGGTTTGCTCTGGTGGCACTGGGCTGGCTTCAGTCACAGTTCTCCTCTGCTGCCAGCATCAGGAGCTCCTGACTCTGCTGTTCTGCTGGAGGAGCCACTGGGTGTCACAGAAAAGCTCTGCTTTCATGTTGTCCCCTGCAGAGTGCTGGGATATTGCTGGGATAGGCCCAGTGGCTCAGCCTTAGCTCCTTGGGTAGGCAGAGACCTAAGAGTCAGCCCTAACTTCTAGGGCTAAGGAAAGAATGATTCTGGCTGCCTCAAGGCCCATGTCAGGGGAGGCACCCCAGGCTTTTCTTCCTGGGTTTCTTTCCATGTTCTCCTGGCTCTGCAGGAGCAGTACTCAGCTGTGTGTCATCAGGAATGTCAGTGACTGACCTTCAGCTGAGCTGTGGGAGCAGGACTCTCCTGTTTCCACCTGCAAGGAGGGGTCAGAACGCAGAGTGACCGTCCTGCAGGCTTGGAGATGGAGTTCTGGGAGGGAGACAGGAGGGGTTCCTGTGGTGCACCTCCAGCAGCCTGGCTGCTCCACTCAGGAGCTGACAGAGCTGTCCCTCCCTAGGCTGAACAGCAAGGTGAAGAAGAAGAGCCTGACATCTTTTGAGAGGGACTCCATCCTCAGCAACCTGATGGGCCAGCTGGACTACAAGGGCTTTGAGAGGGCAGACATGGTCATCGAGGCTGTGTTTGAGGACATCAACGTCAAACACAAAGTGCTGAAGGAGGTGGAGGCTGTGAGTATCAGTCCTGAGCAGCCCCTGGATGGGGGCCCCTGGCTGGTGGAGGGTCCTGGGCTGTGCTGCTGGCTTTGTCCCCTCCCCTTTTGGGGGTGCTTTATCTTCTTTTTCTCCGTGTCAGAGTTGGATCAAAGACCAGAGTCGCAGTTTCTCTCGTTCGGACTCGGATGTTCATTCATTCTTATCTGTGTTAGACTCTCATGAGTTGTGAGTTCTAGCTAGCAAAAAATGGCCCCTGTCTTCTTCTTCCCAAGGTCTTTTAAGTGCTAAAAATCCAATTAAGAAGTGACACCTGAATTATTTCTGTTTTTGACCCAATGACCAAAAACCCAAAGTCCTCACTGCAGACTCTCCTGTCCAATTGCAAAATGCCACCCAAAGTGCATGAAGAAGAAGCTGAAGAAGAACTGGCCAATGCCCAAAACCCTCCATCTTGCCCCATATGTATTATATTATTCTAAACCCTTAAACCCCAAGTTTTCCTCCCTGTGATATCACACACTTCTATTTAAACTCCACACCCAGAATCTCAGTGCCATCACTCAATTTTGGAAGCCTTCTCCACAGCCTCAGGTCAAATGCTGTGCTTTCCTGAGGGTCAGTGCTCCTCAGCACAGAAAGCCCCAAATTCTCAGTGACCAGGGTTCCAACACCCTTTGTGCTGCAGTTGGGTGCTTGGTACAGCTCAGTTACACCAGGACGTGGATGAGGGTCAAGGGCAGCCTTTCTGTTCCCTGGGGACATGCCCTGCTCAGTTAAGGAACTGGTACCTGAATGGGACAGTTCTGACATTCCCTGATTCCTGGGAGTGCTCCAAAAAAAGCTTCCATTTGTCTGAGGACACTGATGTGATGTCCTCTGGTATCTCCACACCTTGCAGTCCTTCACCTGCTGTCCCTCTGTTCTGTTCAAGGGCACACTGGGGGTGTTCCTGCAGTGTCTCCTGTGGCTGCAGAGGCCTGCTAGAAACATGGAAGCTCTGGGACTGATACTGCAGACCCAGGGACAGTTCAGGGCAGGTCAGAGCTGGCTGACTTGGACTTCTGCTTTCCAGTTAGTTTCTAACGAGCAAACCCAGTTTGCCTCCTGCACCAGGGCTCCCTGATGTCCCAGGGCTCTGAATGTCACACTGGATCTGCCTGCTGATCCTGTGTGCTGACAGCCCCTTCCACCCCTCCAGGTGGTCCCAGCTCACTGTGCCTGTCCCTTCCACCCCTCCAGATGATCCCAGCTCACTGTGTCTGTGCCTTGTCCCCTCCAGGTGATCCCAGCTCACTGTGTCTGTGCCTTGTCCCCTCCCAGGTGATCCCAGCTCACTGTGTCTGTGCCTTGTCCCCTCCAGGTGATCCCAGCTCACTGTGTCTGTCCCTTGTCCCCTCCCAGGTGATCCCAGCTCACTGTGTCTGTCCCTTGTCCCCTCCAGGTGATCCCAGCTCACTGTGTCTGTCCCTTGTCCCCTCCCAGGTGATCCCAGCTCACTGTGTCTGTCCCTTGTCCCCTCCCAGGTGATCCCAGCTCACTGTATCTTTGCCAGTAACACCTCTGCCCTCCCCATCAGCCAGATTGCTGCTGCCAGCAAGAGACCTGAGAAGGTGAGTCCCCACGGCCCTGTGCCCTGCACAGAGCTGCCCATGGTGGCCTTGCTGTAGAGACCTTCTGCTCCCTCCTCAGGACGTGGCACAGCTCATCCCCTGCTCCCAGTGCAGCCTGTGAGCAAAGAGCTCCTGATCTGGGGGCAGGTGGGAAGGAGGGGAAGGTGGATTCACCCCAAGGGTGCTGTTGGTGGGGCAGGTCAGAAATGTTGGTGCACGTGGGGGCAGAGAGGCTGTGGAAGGTTGGAGCCAAGTGGGGCTTGGGCTCTGCTCCCAGGGAACAAAGGACAGGATAAGAAGAAATGGCCTCAAGCTGTTCCAGGGCAGGTTCAGCTTGGACATCAGGAGGAATTTCTTCCTGGAAAGAGTAGCCAGGCATTGGAAGGGGCTGCCCAGGGAGGTTTGGAGTGCCCATCCAGGCCTGGATGTGGTGGCACTCAGTGCCCTGGGCTGGGGACAAGGTGGGCATTGGGCACAGCTGGGACTCGATGGCTGGGAGGGATTTCCCAGCCTCAGTCCATCTGAGCAGGAGCACTGATTCCTACAGCCCTGAGGCAGCCCTGGACTGCCCTGCCAGGGCTACCTGTGCTGCCTGTGAGTGTGAGGTGACCTGCTGGGGGTTCCTGTCACCCTGCTGAGCCTCTTCCTCACTTGCTGTGGGACCTCTCTTGCATCCACATTGCCTCATTTGTTCATCCTTGCAATTAACATCCTCTTGCTGTTTAAATTGCCTGTGCAATGGCTCTTATGGGGAAACTCATAGGAAGCCAGTTAACTAATTAGTGTGTTGTCTTTAATTAGTTTTGCAGCCTGCAACTCAGCAAGGTGCCTGTGGCTTACACAGGGCTTGGTGCCAAGGGTGGCTGCCAGGAGGCATGAAGGTGACACGCTGCTGGCATGGTCACATTCAGACAGTGAGGCACACAGTGGGATGATCTCCTCTTAAATGCCCTTCCCAGGGGAAGGCTGCACTTCCCCCTGTAATGAGTTTCTGCACAGAAGCCTTCTCATCCTTTAAATTCACTTCCTCACCAAAGACATTCACAGGCAGCACGCAGGGACCCCCTGAGTGCTGCTCCAGTCTGAGCCCAGCAGGTACAGCAGCTGGGTGGGGCTGCCCTGCCAGCTCAGGTGTCCCTCCAGGTCACCCCTCATTTCCCTGGGGCTGAGCTCAGGGATTCCCAGGCAGATTTGGCTGCCAGACCATGAAGTGGTCCTGTAAAAGCTGTACCTTGAAGGCAGGAGCTCCTGGGCACGTGCTTGGGAAAAGAGAGGAGAGAAGGGAATTGGAGAGCACTCCTGTCCCAGAGGGATACAGAGTGTGCTCAGGGCCCTGCAGCCCTTCCCTCTGCACTCAGCTCACCCAGCTGATTCCCCTGGCAGCCAGGATCTGTCTGAACCCAGCTCTCCTCTCTGCCAGGTGATTGGGATGCACTACTTCTCCCCTGTTGACAAGATGCAGCTGCTGGAAATCATCACCACAGACAAAACCTCCCAGGACACGGCGGCTTCTGCCGTTGCTGTTGGCCTCAAACAGGGCAAAGTCGTCATCGTGGTGAAGGTGAGGGGACACTGCAGGGGCTGGGTGACAAAGAACAGGGTTTGTGCACCGAGGGGAGGGTGAAACGTGTCCGTGGGCACACTGGCATTGGCTGCTCCTCTGAGAAGTGAAAAGGGAGGTCAGAAAGGGGCGGGCACCCAGGTGATCCTCACATGTCCCTCGGAGCAGGCACGGAGAGCCACCAGGCACAGGTGCAGGGCCAGCACGAGGAGCTGGCACTCCTGCCCCACGTGGCTTCCAGGGCATCCCAGACAGAGCAGTCTGCTCAGGACTGTCACCACCTCAGCTCCCTGGCAGGCTGCAAGGACACAGGGTCAGCGAGCAGGAACCCTCCTCTGCCTGGGGGAAACCTTGAGGGAGAGGGGCAGGAATACATGGAAAAGGGGATTTGGATTGGATATTAGGGGGAAATTCTTCCCTGTGAGGGTGGGCAGCCATGGCTGCCCCATCCCTGGAATTGTCCAAGGCCAGGCTGGACAGGGCTTGGAGCAGCCTGGGTCAGAGGAAGGTGTCGCTGTCTTCTCCTGATTCCTGAGGCTGCCAGAGCACTGAGCACGTCTCTCCTGTAGTGCTGGGAAAAGTGGCTTGTCAGAAAGTGCTCTGGGCATCTCCAAACACCAGTGGGGACACAGAGCTGCTTCCCTGAGCTTCATCCCCACCTCAGCTGCCTCCCTGAAGGGCAGTTTGCAGCTCAGCTGTTGCTTCCTGACTTTGTGGGGAGCAGCAGAGGTGGAACAGCTGGCTTATGCTGGTTCCCCTTGTGCTGAGCACCCTTTCCCTCACCACCCTGTTGGGCTTTGTGAAGCAGCAGCCTGCTCTGGACCTGCAGGCACTGGTTCAAACAAAAACACTGGGATGGGAACTTCCAGGGAGTAGGTTCATGGAAACACTGCTGAGCTCTACAGGGAAAAAAAAACCCCAAAGGTGTTCTAGCAGTCAGCACCATAGTGTAGGAGATGGGGTTTGGAGTGTCTGAACTGCAGCCTGGGCAGTGAACCACAGCTCTGGTGCTGCCAAGAGCTCACCTGCCTCCCTGCTGCACTGCTTTTCCCCAGGATGGGCCTGGATTCTACACCACCAGGTGCCTGGGCCCGATGCTGTCCGAGGTGGTCCGAGTTCTCCAGGTGAGTGTCCCCTCAGGTACCGAGCATCCCCCAGTCTGCTTTGACCAGGGCTGGGGTCAGCCTGGGTGTGGACAGGAGAGGATGTGGGTCACCAGCCCTGGGTTTTGTGGTTGTCCCCAGCCTGCTCTTGGCTCCTGTTTGCAGTCAGTTGATGGGGCTGGGCTCTCTGCCCCACACTGGCTGTTCAGGACCTCATCCCGAGATCCCATGGCTTCCCCTCCTCTCCCGCAGGAGGGCATTGACCCAAAGAAAGTGGATGCCATCTCCACGGCCTTCGGCTTCCCAGTGGGAGCGGCCACGCTGATTGACGAGGTGGGCGTGGACGTGGCCACCCACGTGGCCGAGGACCTGGGCAAGGCCTTTGGCCAGCGCTTCGGAGGGGGCAGCATCGACCTCTTCAAGCTCATGGTGCAGAAAGGCTTCTTAGGTGAGCTGCTAAGGAGTTTTCAGCTGAAGGGTGTCCCCTCTGCTCTGGGAAAGCACCAGCGTCCATCAGCCTCTCCTGGCCCAGGCAGCAGCAGTGGGAGAAGAGCCCTGGGAATGGGGGAGGAATCCCTCCCACAGGAGGAGGGTGCTGCTGGTCCTTTGGACCTGGAGCAGGCAGCAGGGCCTGGCACAGTGGCAGCATCTTGCCGAGGGTGCCCTCCCTGTGGCCCTGCTGAGGCAGCAGATCTGGGCTCTGAGGTGCAGGGTGCTGGGAGGATCTGCTCCAGGAGCAGGAACAGCAGTCACAAAACAAGGTCCAAGGTGTCAGGGGGAAAAGGGACACTGGCAGGAGCTGACTTGGGTGCTTTGATCCCCACAGGTCGCAAGGCAGGGAAAGGCTTCTATGTGTACCAGGAGGGGGTGAAGAACAGGAACGTGAATTCTGGCATGGATGAGATCCTGGAAAAGTTCAGGGTGCCAGCGAATCCTGACGTGTGAGTACCTGTGTGTGAGGGAAGGCTGGGGCTGCCCCAGCCCTGCCCAGCTCCTGGTGCTCTGAGCAGCAGCACGAGGTGCATCAGGGGGCATCGAGGGACATGGTGCTGCAAGGGCTGGAGCCCCTCTGCCATGGAGCCAGGCTGGGGGAGCTGGGGGTGCTCACCTGGAGAGGAGAAGGCTCCAGGGAGAGCTCAGAGCCCCTGGCAGGGCCTGAAGGGGCTCCAGGAGAACTGCAGAGGGACTGGGGACAAGGCCTGGAGGGACAGGAGCCAGGGAATGGCTCCCACTGCCAGAGGGCAGGGCTGGGTGGGATATTGGGAATTAGGAATTGTTCCCTGGCAGGGTGGGCAGGCCCTGGCACAGGGTGCCCAGAGCAGCTGGGGCTGCCCCTGGATCCTCTGGAAGATCCCTGGGGCTTGGAGAAACCTGGGACAGTGGGAGGTGTCCCTACCCATGGCAGGGAGTGGCACTGGATGAGCTTTCAGGCCCCTCCCAGGCCAAGCCATTCTGTGATTCCATGACACTGAACACAGATCAATCCCTTACTTTTCTTCCAAACCCATCTGCACACAACCCTGAGTGCCATGCCCCAGGAAACCCTGCTAGGAGGCACAGAGGTTGGCCTAGAGGAGCCCCAGTGGTCCCCTCCATCCTCAGCCATTCCGTGGTTCTTCTGACGTGGTTCACGTCGCAGAGCCTAGCCCCGACCCTCACGTGGATTGGGACACTACCCACCCTGGCCTGGCTGTGTCCCACCCGTGCTGGCTGTCCCTGGCCAGCCCTCACAGCCCGTGTCCTGCAGCTGCTCCGAGGAGGACATCCAGCTGCGCCTGGTGTCGCGGTTTGTGAACGAGGCGGCCATGTGCCTGCAGGAGGGCATCCTCAGCAGCCCCGTGGAGGGCGACATCGGCGCCGTCTTCGGCCTGGGCTTCCCGCCCCGCCTCGGGGGTGAGTGCTCTGGGCTGGCCCTGGCCTCCACAGCTCCCCGTGGGCTGCAGCCACGTGGCAAGGGCGGGAGTGAAGGCCAGGTTTGAGCTGCAGCCTCAGGGTACATCAGGGAGGGTGTGGGTTGGATGCCGGGAATAATTCCTTTATGGAAAGGGCTGTCCAGCCCTGGCACAGCTGTGCAGAGCAGGGCTGGACTCCCCATGCCTGGAGGGATTTAAGAGCCCTGTGCATGTGGCACTTGGGGACATGGGGCAGTGGTAGTCTCAGCACTGCTGGGGAATGTTTGGACTCAATAGTCTGAAAGGGCTTTTCCACCCTAAATAATTCCGTGATTCTGGTGCTGGAGTTCACCAAGGCTCTTGGTGGTGCTTCTGCCACATTCCTGGTGCTTTCCCTCCTTGAGCCAAGTTCAGGCTGAGGGAGCAGCCCCAAGGGCCTTCTTACAAAGGACAGGACAATAGGGAATGGCTTCCCATGGTTAGACAGGACATTGGGAAGGAATTCTTGGCTGGGAGGGTGGGCAGGCCCTGGCACAGGGTGTCCAGAGGATCCCTGTGGCTGCCCCTGGATCCCTGAAAGTGTCCAGGGCCAGGCTGGACAGGGCTTGGAGCACCCTGGGATAGAGGAAGGTGTCCCTGCCCATGGCAGGGGTGAGACTGGATGGGCTTTGAGGTCCCTCCCACCATCCATGATTCCATGATTATCCATGTCCCAGCTTGTCCCCAGCACTGGAGTGCCTCTGCCCAGCTCAGCTGAGCAGGGAGCAGTCCTGCATTACCCTGGGGGGTCTCCTGTGGAGAAGGATGAATGGGACAAAGCCATTGCTTCTGGCTGCTGGGACCCTTCCAGGCGCCTTGTTGCTTCTCCTTCTCTGTCACCACTGGGTCCCTGTCCCTGCCGGGTCCCTGTCCCTGCTGGGTCCCTGTCCCTGCCGGGTCCCTGCCGGGTCCCTGTCCCTGC
>VZSE01007846.1:0-44625 GCA_013398275.1 Promerops cafer
CTCACAGGGGAGAATTTTTTCCTGAGATCTAATCTAACCCTACTCTCCCTCATTTTGAACCCACTGTCCCTTGTCCTGTCACTCCAGGCTCTTGTCAATAGTCTTCCACCACCTTTACTATACTTCCAGGTACTGGAAGGTCATGGTTAGGTCACCTGAAGTCTCTCCAGGTGAACAATCCCAGCTCTGCCAGCCTTTCCTCCCAGCAGAGCTGCTCCAGCCCTCTGCTCATCCTGGTGCCTCCTCTGGGCTCTCTCCAGCAGCTCCACGTCCTCCTGGGCTGGGCCCAGGGCTGGGGCAGCTCTGCAGGTGGGCTCTCACCTGAGGGGGCACAGGGGNACCTGAGGGGGCACAGGGACACGATCCCAATCCCTTTCCTGATCCCCACACTGGGGGCTCAGCCCAGGGCGTGGGGGGCTCTGGGCTGGGGCAGGTCCAGCTCTCCCAGGGCTGCTCCATCTGCTCATCCCAGCCTGAATTGATCCCAGAGGTTGGCCCCACTCAAGTGCCGCACTTGGCCAAGTGGCCAGATCTCATGAGATTCCCGTGGGCACTTCTTCAGCTTGTCCAGATCCCTCTGGATTGCCCTGTCCTTTTGAGATGTCACCTGCACCCGCAACTTGGTGTCACCTGCAAACCTGCTGAGGGTGCACTTGCTCTCTCTGTCATTAACGAAGATATTAAGTAACACTGACTCATTAATGAAGCTATTAAGTAACACTGGTCTCAGTACGGACTCCTGAGGGACACCACTGGTCACTGATGTCCATCAGGACTCTGAGCTTTTGACCACTNCGAAGGTATTAAGTAACACTGACTCATTAATGAAGCTATTAAGTAACACTGGTCTCAGTACGGACTCCTGAGGGACACCACTGGTCACTGATGTCCATCAGGACTCTGAGCTTTTGACCACTACCCTCTGGATTTGACCATCCAAACAACTGCTAATGCACCTGACAGTGCACCTGTCAAATTCTTCACTCCAGTTTGGAGAGAAGAATGTTGTGGGGGCACTGTGTCAAATATTTTACACAAGTCCAGATAAATGCCATCTGTAGCTCTTCTCTTACCCACTGATATAGTCAGTCCAGAGAAGGTCAGACAGGATTTTCCCTTTGTGAAGCTGTGCTGGTTGTCTCAAATCACGTCCCCATCCTCCATGAGCCTTAGCAGAGCTTCTAGGAGGATCTGTTCGTGATCTTCCCAGCACGGAGGTGAGGCTGACAGGGTGGTAATTCCCAGAATCATTCTGTCTCCCCTTCTTCAAGGGAATGGCTTTTCACTGCTGGAGGGCAAGGTTAGATCATGTGTTAGGAGGAGATTCTTCCCTATGAGAGTGGTGAGGCCCTGGCACAGGGTGCCCAGAGCAGCTGTGGCTGCCCCTGGATCCCTGGCAGTGTCCAAGGCCAGGTTGGACATTGACATTGCTTGAGCAGCCTGGGACAGTGGAAGGTGTCCCTGCCCATGGCAGGGGGTGGAACAAGATGAGCTTTTAGGTCCCTCTCAACCTAAACGATTCCATGACTATGATACTACTTGGAAAGAGCTGTGTTCCAACTGGACCTCTGTCCTGACTAACAAGATTTGGGTAATTGTTTGAAAGAAGTGTTGTTTTATTATTTAAAGTAACTCTGAGAGGAAGGGAAGAGAGCTGGAAAAGGGAGTGTGTGCTGTTAGTGAATTGGACGTGGTTTGCAAGTTTAATTGTTTTGTACCTCTGTCCATGTGCTTCACAACTGCTCTGAAAGAATTTTTCAAATGCAGTCATTTAAATGTCATTTTTTCTAGATGTAGACAAAAATACTGTGAAAAATAGTACCCAGTCTACAAAAAGGAGCTCTACTGGTGAAGATGAAATTCCTAGGAAAAAAGCAAAGAAAAACAAGAAGCACAAAAGCAAGAAGAAGAAGAAAAAGAAGAAGAAAAGGAAGAAAGAGAAAAAGCATAAAAAGCAACCAAAGGAATCCAAGTTGAGTGCACGTCCTGGAGAACCTGCAGCCGTGCAGCCGGCTCCTCAATTGATGCCAGAGCAGTCCAGCTCCCAACTGAATGTACAGCATGGAGTGTTTGCAGATGCAAACCTGGCTGGCCAAGTGCAGCCAGAACTGTGCTCAAAACCAACTGAGGGGCTTGATAATCAAGCTTTAGGACTTGTTTCTCATTCAGTGACTGATTCTCAGCAATCTGCAGAAAATCTTGGAAGTGGGGAGGGGACTTTGTGTGCAACAAATCCTCCATTTAACTTAGAAAGCATCCAGTCTAATATCCCAGAAAATACTAGTATAGCTCAAACTAGAATTTGCACTAGCGAAGAACAAATTCAGCAGTCCCATGAAAATATTTATCCTGTAGCTATTAATGCCAGTGTTGTCGATACTGGAAATTATACTTGGTCCGGCATCCCATCTGGAATTGTCAGTAAATCGGAGATTCAGAAAGATTCAGTAGAAGCACTGAGAGGTACAGAAGTCACTCTGAAATCTCAAGGCATTGGGGAAGTACAAGCTTCAGATGCAGCTCTCGAGCCTGAGACCATGGAGGTGTTGACTTACTCGGAAGCATCTCATCAGTCTGTGTCTCAGAGGGCAGCACAGGAGTTGGAAACAGCTTCAGAATCCGTGTCCTTGGCAAGTGGTGTGACAGCAACTCCTACACCTGCAAATTGGGCACATCCAAGTGCTGTGACTGTAGCTCACATGGTTGTGGCTGGGCAAGAAGTGAAAGTTCCGGAAACAACTGAAAAATCTCTGCACGTGGGAAATGTGAGAAGCGTGGAGAGCTCTTCAGAACTGGGAGGTGCGAGCAGAACTTTGGAGCCGTCCGTGCAGCCCGCAGTTATATCTGGGAGTTTGAGCATGACACAGGGCAGCCCCATGGAGGCTTCCAGTGTTCTGAAAGCAGATGTACCTTTGCAACATCCTTTGACAGTATCTGCAGCCACCCCTGTGACCCACGTGGAAATAAAAAGTGCCAAAACACCTCCAGGACCCGGAGCTGTTGCAAAAATGAAGGATATGGAACCGGCTATGGGGAATGTGAAAGCTTTGGAAACAACCATGGAACCTGCGGGTGTTGTAGCAAAAGATGTAAGAGCAGCTCATGAAAGTCTGCAAGGCAAAAGTGTGGAAGGTACCACAGGTCCTGCTACAGCACTGGGTGCATCAGGAATATTCCTACAACACGGAGTCTTGACAGAAACAAGGAGTGTGGACAGAACCCAGGGTTCTGCACTTCCAGCAGGATTTACGAGTATGAATGTGGTTGCAGAGGCAAAAGGATTAGGAGCAACTTCAGAACCCACAGCAGTTCTACAGACCTTCATTCCCCAAACAGCTCCAGAAGTCCAGATGGCAGAGGGTTTTAGAAGTCCACAAGCAAAAGATTCAGAAGGTGCTTCATTGCTGAGAGAATCAAGACCTGAAGGTGAATCACACATGAGAGATTTGGCACCTGCCCTGTCTTTGCAGGAGGAAAACACACAAGGTCCAGGAGGAGTCCTGAGACCAGTGGCTGTGGTGGAAGCAAAAACTTTTACAACAGCTGCAATGTCCTTACAAGTAGAAGGTGTGAAAGCTTCAGAAGAAGCTATGCATTGTGGGACTGTTGCAAGTCCAGGACTTCCTGCCTTAGAAAGGACTCCTGAACCTGTGGTTGCACGTGAAAGTGTGGAACCAGTTAGAGAGGCTGAGGCATCGGCAGGGGTGATGCCATGGCAAGCCGCAGCAGAGAGAGGATCTCTCCATGCAGGCCAAACAGAGAGTTCCATCATTGCACAGTCGCAGATCTTGACACACGCAGGAACCTCACAAACTGAGGTGCTGAGGAAGAGAAAGGATTCGGAGCATGCTCCAGAAGCAGAGACAATGAGAAGAGAAGCAGTCCTAGAACCTGTGCAAACTTCAGAAACCAGTTCAAAATCTATTCAGGAACAAATAGTAGGTCATTCAGCAGCAGTATTGGAGTCTTTGCCCAGAGTGGAGGAAAACAGTATGGCATCAGGAGTACTGACAGAATTGGCAGATGTGCAAACTCAGGGATCTGCTGTAGAACATGGAATTGCAGCAAGGAGGACCAGCACGCAAAGAAATGAGCTCTCAGAAATGGAGAAAGCAAAATATCTGGAGCCAGCATCAGAAGCTGGAGGAGTGAGGTGGTTGGAGAGCATGAAAGAGTCTGCAACAGTAGAGGTGAAAAGTTCTGGAACAGGTGAAAAGCTTGAGGTACCCATGGGTGGTGCTTCAGCAGCTGTTCCAGAATACTCGCATGCTGAAAAGCAACAAGAGCTTCAAGTAGTTCTAGAAGCAAAACCTGCTGCAGAATGGAAGGGTTCAGAAGAGGCTCCAGAAATCTTGGGTGCTTCTGAAATAAAATCTTCTGAAGCAGTTCCAAAACCAGGGGATGTGAAAGGCCTGGAAACCACACTGGAACATGAAGTGACAGCTGAGGTACAATATGTAGAAGGAGTACAGAGTCAACAGGTGGAGGATATGGTGATCGAGAAGGAAGATGCAGAGCAGACTCAAACATCTGAGCCTTTAGTAGCAGAAACAGTTCTTAGTTCTTCACATGCAGCAGAACAAGAAGTTTCAGCAGGGACTCCTGCAGCAGAAACACAAGATTTGGAAGCAGCTCCTCGGACTGATGTAGAGCTGAAAGATGCAGAAGCAGCTGTAGGGTTGGAGGCAGAGACAAAAGATTTGGAAGCAGCTCCGGTACCTGAGACTGATGCAGAAGCAGGTCCAGAACCTATTGAGGAAGGCCAGTTGGAAGACACTCCAGAGGCTGAGGACGTCAAAGAAGCAACTCCAGAAGAGGACTCAGAGAAAAGAGACTCAGAAACATCCGATGTGCAACCTGATGTGGCGGCACGAATGAAGGAGACTCTCATGAGGCTTGAGAATGTTATTGAAAAAAGTAGTCATAGAACCAGTGAGAAAAAACATGATTCAAAGAAACAGAAAAGGAGCCGTTCCAAGTCTCAGTCGAGGTCTAGGAAGCGGAAGAAAAAATCACGGTCACGTTCTACTTCCAGACGTTTGACCTCCAAAAGAGCGCGTTCTAGAAGCAGAAACTATTCAGTTTCCAGAAAAAAGCATTCCAAATCTAGGTCCCGATCTGTGGAGAAGAGAGAGAGAAGAGTGTCTTCCCGGCGGTCCAGGCGCAGACGTTCTAGGTCATCTGACCGTTACAGGTCTAAATCCAGATCAGCAGAAAAGAGATTGTCCAGACGGAGACGTTCCAGGTCGTCTGACCACTACAGGTCTAAGTCACGGTCAGTGGAGAAGCGACTGTCCTCCCGAAGGTCCAGACGCAGGCGTTCCAGGTCATCTGACCGCTACAGATCCAAGTCACGGTCAGTGGAGAAGCGGCTGTCCTCCCGACGGTCCGGACGGAGACGTTCCAGGTCTTCCGACCGCTACAGGTCGAAGTCACGGTCAGTGGAGAAGCGACTGTCCTCCCGAAGGTCCAGACGCAGGCGTTCCAGGTCATCTGACCGCTACAGATCCAAGTCCAGGTCAGTGGAGAAGCGACTGTCCTCCCGAAGGTCCAGACGCAGGCGTTCCAGGTCATCTGACCGCTACAGATCCAAGTCCAGGTCAGTGGAGAAGCGATTGTCCTCCCGAAGGTCCGGACGGAGACGTTCCAGGTCGTCTGACCACTACAGGTCTAAGTCACGGTCAGTGGAGAAGCGACTGTCCTCCCGAAGGTCCAGACGCAGGCGTTCCAGGTCATCTGACCGCTACAGATCCAAGTCCAGGTCAGTGGAGAAGCGGCTATCCTCCCGACGGTCCGGACGGAGACGTTCCAGGTCTTCCGACCGCTACAGGTCGAAGTCACGGTCAGTGGAGAAGCGACTGTCCTCTCGAAGGTCTGGGCGCAGACGTTCCAGGTCTTCTGACCGCTACAGATCCAAGTCACGGTCAGTGGAGAAGCGATTGTCCTCCAGAAGGTCCGGGCGCAGACGTTCCAGGTCTTCTGACCGCTACAGATCCAAGTCCAGGTCAGTGGAGAAGCGATTGTCCTCCCGAAGGTCCGGACGGAGACGTTCCAGGTCGTCCGACCGCTACAGGTCTAAGTCACGATCAGTGGAAAAGAGGTTGTCCTCCTGGCGATCCCGCCGCAGACATTCCAGGTCCTCTGACCGTTCTAAATCTAGATCCAGGTCTTCAGAAAAGGGAGGAGGCAAAGAATACTCCTGGAGGTTTAGACATCGGTCTGGTTCCTCTGATCGTTCAAAATCCAGGTCAAGATCTGTTGAGAAAAGAGGTCGGAAGGCATCTGTACGGAGGTCCAAACGTCAGCGCTCAAAGTCCTCAGATCGCTACAAGTCTCGATCCAGGTCAGTAGAAAAAAGAGATCGAAAGCAGTCATCGCGGAAGTCTAAACGTCAGCGCTCCAAGTCCTCTGACCGTTACAAGTCTAGATCCAAATCGGTGGAAAAAAAGAAGGAATCCTCACGAAAATCCAAGCGTCGACGCTCAAAATCTTCTGAACGTTACAAGTCTAGGTCTAGGTCTGTCGAAAAAAAGCGCAAGGAGTCTTCAAAGAAATCCAAACGGAAACGTTCCAAGTCCTCTGACAGTGTTAAGTCAAGGTCCAAATCTGTAGAAAAAAAAGATAAGCTATCCTCAGCGAAGTCCAGTAGCAAGCATGTGGAGTCTTCTGAACTTCAGGAGTCAGCCAAAGGTCTTGATAAAGATGTTCCTCAGTCTTCTTTTGGAAGTGAAGATAAATCCTCTAATGGTCCCACATCAGTAGCTTTGTCTGATGAAGGAGTAAATGGCCCAGTGCTGCCGCCATCATTTGGAAGTGGATTTTCCAAAACTTCAGAGAGCCTTGAGGAAAGCTCCTCATCTGTTGAAAAAACAGCAGATCTGCAGCATTCTGCCACATCTGAATTTGATACCTCCAAAACCCCAGATGACCAGGAATTGAGATCCACATCTGTGGAAAAAACACAGGATTCGGAGCTGCCTATGACATCTGAAAATGGATCAGCTGAAAAAGGAGCAGCTCTGGAGTCTTCATTGCTGCCTGAACTTCCATATTCCACATCCAAGTCAAGATCTTCATCTGTTGAAAAAAGGGGAGATCTAGAAACTTCCTCAGTAGCAGAATTCCATCTCTCTGCATCCCGTGAAGATGAGTCCAGAGCTGCACCTCTCAGAGAAGTAGAAGGTCCAGAGCTTCCTCCAGCACTTAAAAGAGACATGCAAGTTCAGTCATCTTCTCTCCCGTCTGAAGGTGGGCTTTCCAACTTGTCTGATGGTCACGAATCACGGCATGTCCCTGGTGAACACACAGAGCTTTCACAGGTTTTGCAAGTACCTGAACGTGAGTCTTCCCAGCTGGCTGACAGCCCTGGGGCAGTGGAAGCTCAGAGGCCTTTTCTGCCACCTGAAATGATCCGCCCTGTGATCCCTGATGGCTGTGAGTCAGGCCAGATGCAGGAGTCTTCTCTGGCTTCTGACAGTGGACACTTCATGTCTCCTGATGGACATGGATCAGGATCCAGCTTTGCAGCACCAATAGAGGAGCATCCATTACCTGTAGGCGAGTCCTTTAAGTCACCACATGGAAATGAACAAAGATTTTTATCTGTTGAAAAAGTCAAGGCTCCAGATATTTCCCTGACATCTGTGTGTGGTTCTGTTGAGGTGTCTGGTGACCTAATTTCAGTGTCTTCTTTTGAAGTTCATGAGTCCAGATCATCTGTTGACAAAGGTTTAGATGGTCCAACACTTCCACAAGTGCTTGGGGTTGACTGCTCTAGATCTTCAGAAATGCACGAATCGAGATACCTAACTGGAAAAATAGATGGTGCAGGATCTTTGGTGATGTCTAAAAGCGGGATTCCCATATGCCACGATGGCCACAAAGCAAAGTACAATTCCTTTGAGCAAACAGAGAGCGCAGAACTGTCAGTGGCATCTGAGCTCCGGTGTTCCATCTTTCCTGAAGGCTATAAATTGACATCTGCTGCAGTTGAAAAAGTGGAGATCCAGAAGCCTTCTCTCTCACTGGAAAGTGGCTTCTCTGTGTCTGCTGACGGTTGTGAATCAGTGGGCACACCTGAAAAACTACAGCCCCCAGTGACTGCTGTGACATCGGAAGGTGGGATTCTGCTGTTGCCCGACAGTCACGAGCTGAGACCCGTCCCCGCGGAAAAAGCGGAAATGCTGAATTCATCCGAACTGAAACACCTGGCGTCCCCTGATGGCTACAAGCTGAGATCTGCCTACAGTGAAGAAATACAGGTGCACGAGCCCTTTCTGATACTGGAAAGCAGGTGTTCTGTTGCCTCCGATGGTCATGAGTTGGCATCCACCCCTTCGGAACAAGCTGAAGAGCCTTCTCAAGTGTCTGAAAATGAGTACACAATAGGGATTGATGGCCCGGAGTTGACATCAACCCCTGCTGAAAAAGCAGAGCTGCGGAAGCTTTATCAGATGCCTGAAGAAAGATGTCTGGAGTCCATCGACAGCCGGGACCTGCGATCACCCTCTGCTGAAAAGACACAGGTGCAACAGCCTGCTCTGGTGTCTGAAAATGATCATGCCATGTCCTGGGTGGGCCAGGAGTTGAGGTCCAGCTCTCCTGAGAAGGCAGAGATACAGGAGGAGGCTGTGGTTCCTGACAGTGCTGTGTCTCCTAAAGATCACAGATTGCCCTCTTTCTTGGCTGGAAAACCAGAAGTGCAGGAGTGTTCTCTGCTGCCTGAAAATGAATATGGTGAGTCTTCTGAGGGCCAGGAGGTGACTGCCAGCCCTGCTGAGAAGGAGGTGCAAGAGCCTTCTTTGACACCTGGCAGTGAATATTCCATCTTCCATCAAGGCCAAATACTGCCGTCGGGCCTTGCTGAAAGCACAGCAGTGCAGGAGCCAGTGCTGGTCCCAGACAACCAATACACTGCATCTCCCAAGGCCCAGGAGCTGCTCTGTGCTTACACTGAAAAACCAGAGGTGCAGGAGTGTTCTTTGCTGTCTGAAAACGAGTACGATGCATCTCCCGAAAGGCGCCACTTGAGATCCAGTCCTGTTGAAAAAGAAGAATTGGAGGAACATTCTGAAGCATCTGAAAGTGAAAGTTCAATATCCACCGATAGCCAGGAGTTGCAGCCTGCTGTTGCTGGAAAAACAGAGGTGCAGGAGTTGTCCTTGTCTGAAGGTGAATGTCCCATGACCCCTGAAGGTCAGGAGCTGCAGTCCAGCCCTGCTGAAGGAGTAATAGCCAAGGAACCTTCTCTGACATCTGAACATGCTTTGTCACCTGAAGAGTACGAGTCAAGATTGACACATGCTGAGAAAACAGAGGGTGTGGATTCTGCTTTGAAAGCTGAACGTGACCATCTCTTTTTCGAGAGCCAGGAGGTGAGTTTCACCTCTCTTCAGAAAGCAGATGTGCGGGACCATTCTCCAACACCTGAAAATGAACATGGAGCATCCCCTGATGGGCAGGAGTTGAGGTTCACCACTGTTGAAAAAGTAGATGGTCTTGAACCTTTGGCACTGAATGATAGAGCCTCCATGTCCCCTGATGTCAGTGACTTGAAATCCATCCCTGTTGAAAAAATGGATCATGCAATGCCTTCTTTAATGCCAGAAGGGTGCTCGGTGTCTCCTGATGACTACAGTGTGGGCCCTGGTGAAGAAACTGGAGATCTGGAGCCCTCTTTGGGATCTGAGCGTAGATACTCCACATCGTCCTATCAGGAAGGCCACGAGCCAAAGTCTCCTGTGGAGGAAGAGGGTCTGGAGTCCTCTGTGACTTCTGAACACAGACGATCCCTGTCCCCTGAGGGCCATGACCAGAAATCTATTGCAGATGAAGAAATGGATGATCTGGAGAGGCGTTCCACTTCCCCTGATGAGCACGAGTCAAGATCTAGCATTGGTGAAGAGGCAGAGGATCTGGAGCAGCCTTTGACAACAGAACGTAGGTGCTCTGAGTCCTCTGATGAGCACGAGTCAAGGTCAACCACTGGAGAAGAGGCAGAGGATGCAGAGGCCTCCTTGGCAGCTGAAAGAAGAGACTCCGTATCCTCTGACGACCGTGAGTCAAGGTCTGCTGCTGGAGAAGATGTAGAAGATGGGGAGCCCTCCTTGAGAGCTGAACGTAGACACTCCACATCTTCTGATGACCGTGAGTCAAGGTCTACAGCTGATGAAGAAGCAGAGGATTTGACAGCTGAACATCGCTCTGTCTCTCCTGATGGACGTGAGTCAAGGTCAACCGTTGGTGAGGAAGCAGAGGACCAGGAGCTCTCGTCGACAGCTGAGCGTAGACACTCCACCTCTTCAGATGAACAGGAGTCAAGGTCTACTGCCGGTGAAGATGCCGAGGATGTGGAACCCTCCTCAGCAGCTGAGCAAAGAGATTCCACCTCATCAGATGAGCAAGAGTCAAGGTCTACTGCTGGTGAAGAAGCGGAGGATGTGGAACCTCTGACAGCTGAACACAGACGTTCCGCATCCCCTGATGGGGCTGAATCGAGGTCTACCACTGCTGAAGAAGAAGGAGAGGATGCAGAGCCCTCCTTGACAGCTGAACAAAGAGAGTCCACATCGTCAGATGAGCATGAGTCAGAGTCTTCCAGTGGTGAAGAGGAGGGAGAGGATGCGGAACCCTCTTTGGCAGATGAGGAAAAGCAGGATTCTATGCCTCTTGAGCAGTCAGAGGAACAGGACTCTTCCTTTGTCCCTGAAAGTAGACGTTCTGAGTCTTCCGAACGTGAAAAATCCAGATCAAAATCTGTTGATAAAGCATCTGACAAAGAGTCTCCACAGAGATCTGTAAGCAGACACTCAAAGTCTCCTGCTCGCCAAAAGAGTCGATCCACATCTGTAGAAAAAACAGCAGACAAAGAGTCCGTGCGGAGGTACAGACGGAGACGCTCCAGGTCCACGGCTCGCCAGAGGAGCCAGTCAACATCTGTAGAGAAAACAGCAGACAAGGAGTCCTCACGCAGGTCCAGGCGGAGACGCTCCAGGTCCACTGCTCGCCAGAGGAGCCAGTCCAAGTCCGTGGAGAAAACAGCAGACAAAGAATCATCGCGCAGGTCCAGAAGCCGACGCTCCAGGTCCTCCCAGCGCAGGTCCAAGAGATACGACACGGACTCGCGCTCCAGACGGAATCGCTCCAGGTCAGCAACACGGAGAAGAGCATCCAGATCTCGGTCCAGCTCGTTGTCACGTTCCAGGCACAGGAGGAGAAGCAGGTCAAGATCGGCGTCACGAAGGCGGCGTTCCTTGTCCAGAGACAGGCGCAAGAGGTCTCAGAGAAACAGATCAAGGTCTACTGACAGGAGAAGGAGAAGATCCGACTCCAGAGACCGTAGGATATCGCTCCGATTGCGGAGCAGGAGTCGGACCCCTCTTCGCCAGAGGCGCTCGCGGTCCAGGGGAAGGAGACGGAGCTCCAGCAGGTCCCCGATCCGACTGCGGCGCTCGCGGTCCTCGGGGAGAAGGCGCTACAGCAGATCCCCCGACCGGCGCAGGTCCAGGTCCTCGGAGTTCTCCAGCAGATCACCCAAACGTCTTACAGACCTGGGTAAGTGAGTGCTTTGTTTTCAGTAGTTCTGCGGTGAGGTGGCAGTGGGTGGATTTGCATAGTCTGATGTTAGCTCTGGAGCATTCATAAGAAGAATTTGGAAGTCACTCTGCATTAGTTTTAGGCAGTGACTTCCAGCAGGAACTTTTACGTTAGAGCGGAGTCAACGCTGAGCATCTGAGTGAAAGCCTCTTTAGAGCCAGTTTTACCTTGGTTCTAGAGCTTTTGTACAAAAGTAGCATGTTGCAGTCTCTGGGAGCATTCCACATGGTAACAGTAAAAGCCAAGTACTTGTATGTGAGAAAATTTAGAATTTCTACTCCTGAGAACAGAGGTCATTCAGGTGCCAGTTGGAGAGTCCCAAGCTCTTGTCAGCTGTTCCCAGGACTCTGTCTTGCCTCTTTCCCATGGTAAGAACTTAAAGGAAGGAGAGACTTGTTTCTGAAAATACTCTCAGACCCAGCAGGTCAGAAAATAAAATAAAATCTTAGGAGCTGCATCTTTTCTCTGTGCCTGAAGGAAGAGAGGCTGTGTTGTTTCCTTGGGTAGTGAGTTTGTAAGAGGAAGGAAGGTTTCAACTGGGAGATCAGCTCTTGTACAGTGTGTGAGGAAACCTCCTGTGGTGGACTTCAGGTTCTGAACCTTCCAGTCCTGCCTCAGAGTTACCATGGAAACCTTCCAGTCAGCGAGTCATTCGCAAACTGGGAGAAGGCTTAATTTAATTTTATTTCCTATTTCTATGTTAGGGCTGTCCTTTTTCTCCTTATTAAAGCAAAATACTGTTCTGTGACCAGTTTTGCATCTAATTGTATTTTAAGCAAGAGCACGTTTTACTCAGAGCTTGTTTTTCTGTTTGGTGGCTGTAAGTAGCTTTTGGGCTACATGTGGGGAGATGAGACTTCCTCCAGAGGTTTGAGAGCTTTTCAGAGATAGATAATGAGGAAACTGAATTTTATGCTGTGTAGGAAGGACTCAGTATTGCCAAAACAGGAATGAATCAGTGAGGTAGGAGACATCAGAACTTGGGTGGTTGGAGGATGTTGTAGTTGGGACTGCAGGGTTACATTTGCAGTTTCACTTGCCTTCTGCACAGCCCAGGCTTAAAGTCTAGAGCAGCTCAGTACAATTTCAGTTATTTTCACAGAACATAAAACTGCACAGTGCGGGTAGAATCTTGTTTAGTTTGCCAGAAACACTTCTTTATTATTAAAACAAGAATCTATGAAAATAACAACTTCTTTTTAAAAAACCAAATCTCTTTAGACAAGGCCCAGCTGCTTGAAATCGCCAAGGCCAACGCGGCTGCCATGTGTGCGAAGTCTGGCGTGCCCTTGCCCCCGAGCCTGATGCCTCTGCTGTCCCAGAAGAAGGATGACAAAGCCAACCAGAAGTCCTCGAGGGACACCCTGAAGGAGCTCACTGAGGTGAGGGAGAACAGCAGCATCAAGCCTGGAAATGACCACACTGGGGTTGGTGACCTGTGGGAGGTGACCTGCGTGCTGCTGTCACCTGGGAGCTGCCTCGTGTTCAGAATCCCAAATCCCTGAGGTGGAAAAGCCCTCCCAGCCCAGGCAGTCCCAGCTGTGCCCATGCCCACCTTGTCCCCAGCCCAGAGCTCTGAGTGCCACCTCCAGGTGCCACCTGCAGGGATGGGCACTCCAAAGCTCCCTGGGCAACCCCAGCCAACAGCTGACCACCCTTTTGAGCCCTTACTCTCCACACAGGTTTTTTTAAGTCATCAAAACTGGTATTTTTAAATTCCATGGAAATGCATGAAATCAAATTATTTTGCTTTTTCTTATTTTTGGTTTTGATTCTGTTCTAATTTTGTACAAATAGGTAGTTGTCCCTGCAGTCCTGTCAGTGAAATCCAAAGCTTTCACTCCTGATTTTTTGTTCTGGTGGTGTTAGTTATGGTTTGAGTTGGAAGGAACTTCAGATCTCAGCCTGTCCCACCCCCTGCCTTGAGCAGGAGCACCTTCCTCTGTCCCAGGTTGCTCCAAGCCCCAGTGTCCAGCCTGGCCTTGGACTTGCCTCAGAATGGAGAAAATCTGGAATAGAAAAGTGCCTTAATTTTTTTTTTAATTGCATCACGAGTGTGGCAGTTCTGAAACTGTGTTTATAGAAATAATCTGTGATGAAGCAATGTCCAGGTGCTGAGAGAGAATCTGCAGTTGTGCCTAGGCTGGGGGAACAGAAGTACTGAACAAGATCTGAGTTGGTGCAGGTGCCCTGTGGGGACATCCTGGGTGGTTTTTCACGTACCCTGACCAAGATCCAGCATAGCTTGTGCTGATCTGCAGGCCCCAAATCTGCACCTCCCTTCCCTTTCCAACTTTGGAGTTCTGTTTAAATGATATTTCTGTTCTTTTGACTCAAAACTGTCCACAGAAGCAGTGGAGGTGGTAGGAAATCAGTAAAGACATTTTAACCATAAATTTCTGGCCTCTTGAGAAAGTCTTTTTGTCTTTGGTCCTTTTCTTCCTCTCTTTTCTTTTCCCCCCCTTGGAGGCTCCTCCCAGTTTGTCTGTGGTATCCCCATAACACCTCTGTGTTTTAATTCTGTTGCTCAGCAGTGGGGGTGTCTTGCACAGCTGGCCAACACCACAGTATTCCAGAAGAATCTGAGCTCTTTGGAGCCATCACTTCTGACAGGGTCCCTGCACTGCCAGAGAACTGAGTCAGTAACCAAGGAGTGCCTGGCAAAGCCATGGTGGTGTTGGAAAATTGCTGTAGATTATCCAAAGCACATCTGTTGATGCTGTTGCTGAAAGATTTCCCACCTCCTGGTTTAGTAAAGAAAACCACTTTTTTGGATAGGAATGTGCTTTGTGAGTTTGAATTGAAAGTTTAGGATTGCTCAGAGCTGACATTTCCCTCTGTTTTACTTTTCAGAAATGCAAGAAGATTGCTCAGAGCACTGATGATGTGATAGTGAACAAGCCTCATGTTTCTGATGAAGAGGAGGAAGAACGTCCTTTCTATAACCATCCTTTTAAGCTGAGTGAACCCAAACCTATTTTCTTCAATTTAAGTGTGAGTGCTACTTATATTTTCAATGCTTTAAATCTGGTTCTTTTTAAATAATGCAAGTAATTCTACAGAAATATATCAAGGGTTGATAATCTTGATGAAACTGGGAGTATTTTAGAATCAGTTTAAAGAAACACTCCCAAATCCATCAAGATTAAATTGATAATCCAATTTTACCAATTGATAATTGGTAAAACTGTTAGCATTTCTTTAAATGCATCTGGAAATCAAATGCTTTGAAGCATGAATTAGAATTTGTTTAAATTTTGTTGGGGTTTGGGGTTTTTTGGGGTGATGGTTGGATTCTTTTCAGGTTTTTTTGGGATGGGGGGTTGTGCCCATGAGTCTGTTCTGATTTTGCAGGATATAAAGCACTAAAAAAGCTTTAATGTGCTCAGCAAAACCAGAAATAACATTCCTGGTTTTGTATATAAGAACGTATAGCTTGTGCTGTACACAAAGTAAGCAGTAGTGCACATTTAGGTAAGGTGTAAGGTAGAAATGGATTTAGATTTTATATTATATTATTAGAAAAGGTTACAAGGAAACTCAAGAAACCTTGGAATCCTTCCAGGCTCCAGGGAGGAATGTTCTGTAGTGGTTATGGGCTGCTCTGCCTCTTGGTCTTTTTTGACCCTTTTAGTTTTGTTCTTTTCTCTCTCCTAGAACCATTCCCATCCATATTCCTAGGAGTTTATCCAATATTATCCAGTGCTGCCAGCTGTGTTTGCCTCTTGGAAGGGAACCTGGCAGGGATTTCTGCAGGTTTTTAATATATTAACAACACCAAGCAAAACAAGGCTGTAGACATCGTCTGCTCAGGGACTCAGGCTGCTGCTAAAAATAGGCCAGAATTAGAAACCCAAATGCTGAGAGCTGCTTTCCCTCCACTCATGGGGAGCTTTTGATCACAGGCAATGTTTTGCTGCCCAGCATTTTTACCTTGGAGCTTTCCATACATAGTACCTGTGTGGCAGGTGAAGGTCATTCTTGATGTGAGTGGGGTCGGTTGGGAGAGGAGGGTCAGGGATTTTGAGTTGCTGAAGTTGTTTTAAGGGGTTTTTATCTTCTCTGATAGCACAATTTGTGGGTCACTTGTGTGTTTTTAAGGCTGTGCCAAAATGATTAATTGTAAAGGCTTACTACTTTAGAGTAAGAATGAGTTTTCTGTGAAAAGCAAATCCCAGGTGTTTGCAGCAAAACCACCTCATGACTCTTGAGTGTTTTCGAGTCTTAACTTTTTCTCATTTTATTTCTTTCAGACTCCCAGCATAAAACCAGCACCACCACCCCAACCAAAAAACCAGGTCAGCCTGTCCAAGGAATTCCCTGTTTCCTCTGGGTCTCAGCATAGGAAGAAGGAGGCAGACAGTGTGTATGGAGAGTGGGTTCCCGTGGACAAAAACGGCAAAGACGACGGCAAGGACGATGTTTTCCCCAAGCCAGCCATTGAGGTAAGGAAGGCAAGGAAAGCATATCATATAAGAAAACCAAAACCATCACCTGGGCAGTCTGGTACCAAATTGCAGTCTGGGAAAAAAAAAAAGGCACTTAAAAAGGTAGTGCCTAACACTGCACTAAGCTGAGGAGCTGAGCTCTGCAAATGAGGATGCTCACGTGGGCAGTGGTGGAAGCAGCCTGTGCCCATCCTGCTTCTGGCAGCTGGTGACTTCTTGGTCTCAACAGAATTTAAACTGTAGCTGGAAGGTGAAAAGGCTTCCTCGTTCTGTTTCCTGCAGAGGTTAATTAATAATACCTTGAGATTTGCACAATAATGTATGTAGTGCTAATTAAAATTGTCCCACCAGTCTTAGAACAAGAACATCACACTGGAATGTAATCCATTAAAAATTTTAAGTCACTCCCTCTGGATGTATTGATTTTTTAGCTTTCCAGTCACATTTTCTCCCATGGCTGTCTTGCACGTGGCCTTCCAAAGGAGAATCTAATTGTATGGATAATAAACTAAAAAAATCAAAGCAAGTGTTTTTCCCCTTGAAATTTCTGCTAAAGAACATTTTTGGGGGCCGTTGTAATTAAGTAAATTAAATATTTAAGAGAGATGTTAATATTTTTAAGCTGGTGTTGCCTCAGTGCACCTGAAGCCTTCTTCTCACACCTTCCAAAGCCAAACCCCAAAGCCTCCCCACCAATTTCTGACAAAGCCATCTCAGCACTTTTGGTGCATTTTGTTTCTCACGACCTTTCTGATATTGTTCACTTCACTCCCTGAGGCACAGAATGAATTTTCTTCTGGCTCTTCTACAGCACCAAAAGCACAGAGGATATAACTTAGCCAGCATTTTCCTGGAGTCCCCCAGAATTTGATGGTTGGGCACCCAGTTCCTTGTTCCCTCAGCACAGGTGGGAGCTGCACTTTGGGCTCTCCTGCTCCAGTAAAACCCTGAGATGTTTGTGCAGAATGTCATTCCCAGTTTCATTGCAGTAAATATATTTAACATAACTTCCTTTCCTTCCTGTTGTATCTTTATAAATGCCTGTAACTATGTTGTCTGTTTTTATATTTTGTAAATAAATATTTTTATTTGCCTTTACCTTAACTTGGTTTGTGTTAAGGGTGATTTCAGGGGCGTTAGCTCCCAGCAGGCTGTACCATCCCCTGGGGTTTGGGAAGTGCAGGTACAGAATTGGTGTGTGTTTCTCCAGGGAGCCTGACAGGTAACATAGTGCTTCTCTGCTTAATTCTTTAATATCCAGGAAGACTCTGTGGTGGAAATGGCTCCCTTGGAGCAACATGAGGCAGATCAGCTCCCTTTGTTGTGGAGTGGAGAGCTGGGGGTGCTTGGAACTTCAGGAGGTTTCACCTAGAATTGACCTCCATTCATTGTTGCTGATTTTGCAATACTGTGGCAGTTCTGGTGCAAGTCTTGACATTAAACCCCACACAATTAGTTTTGTTGCTGTTTTAATTCACATATTAGTTATGGGCTTAGTCTGAAATGACCCTGCTAATACATTACAGCTTGTTTTCATAAAACCTGATGCCTTAAAGTAGTTGTGTGTGGCAGTAGGAGATGGAGGGGAAGGTCTGGAGTGATCTGAGGGCTCATCATGTCTGTAGCAGGCAGAGAGACCTCTGAGGAAGGAGTGTGTGGAAGTGTAGAGTGGCAGGGTTGGGTTATCCCAGGTGACTCATGCAGAGATGCTTTTGGGATCTAAAAGCATTCATGGACCTCCAGAGTGTGTAAAACACCTGCTTTTTATTTGCTTCAGTATTTGTGGTTTGTGGGGGCAAGTCTGAGAAAGGGGATCAGCCAGGAGAGTCTGGGAGAGAGCAGCACCTCACTTGCACCTGTTTTCCTTGACTCAGGAATAACAACAACTTCTTATACCTCAAGCAGAGCTGGTTTATTTTTCAAGATCCAAAGCTGCCATCGAGTGTCTTGACATAACACAGAGCCCTGATGGTCTCCAAAATGGAGAAGTGTTTGGGAATTAACCCAGCAGGGAATGTGGCTAGGCCCAGTAAAGCACTAATACACCTCTTTAGCATGGCAGTGGTCCCCTGTGGTTTCATGGACTGCTTCCATGCCTTTGTGTATTGCTGGATTGAAACTTTTGGTGAGTAGAAGAACTTTTCTTTTTCTCCTGGACCAGTTTCACAAACAGAAAATTAAATAATTATTTGAAGTATGTGAGAGAAAACTTGAAAACTCAGCCAGTGTGCATTTGAAACAGGCATTTTTACATCCATGCTGTTGTGTGAGGGGGTTCTTAGATAATATTTTAATTCTTCTTGTGCCTTTTTTATGTTCTGTGTGACAAGAAATTAGCACTGAATTCAGTCCATAGACACCTGGGACTTGGGGGATTTTGGTTCTGTTTTGGTCAGTGCCAGATATTCCAGCAGTGATCTTCCCAATAGAAACACCTTTGTCCTAAACACCAGCAAAAAAAACCATCTTAAAATCAGATTTAATAGACCACAAAAGCAATTCCTGTGTTTGATGCCATTGTAGATGTTCATATCTGTCTCTTCTTTCAGTATTTACTGAATTCTTGACCAGGTTCCTGGGACAGGGTTTGTGGTTTAACAGTGTTTGTTTTGTTCAGCTGAGTCAATTTTGAAGGAGTTTCAGTTTTTCTTCCTGGCCCTTTAGTACAGAATGTGTGAGAGGTCAAGGTTATCTCAACCTCAAGTGACAACAAAAGAGGCAAGGCTTTTACAAAGCAGATGAAAATGAAGTTCAAGTTAACCCATCACCCTGATCTGTGTGTGCCAGCTGCATTTCTGATTATTGGGTTTCTTCTGTGCCTCAAACAGTCCCAGCCCTTCCAGCTTCTGTCACATCTCAAGAAATTCTGTTTGTCTTTGCACACTACTCCCATTCTGCTTTCCAGACAGAATGATCCATAAAATGCACATCCTTTGAGGAGCAGGGCACAAGGATTTTCTAAAACAGCTGCACACCAGCCAGAATTTGTTACATTTTTACAGCCCCAAATCTTGTGGATTTCTCTCCCCTGGTTTTTCACCCAGAGTGAAGGTTTGCAGTGAGCTCCTTTGTCTATTTCCTGTTTTCACCAAGTCACTCCACAACATCGTTTCAAATTCCTTTTTCTTTGTATTTTACTGTAGTTCAGCAGCACAGATGTAGATAATTCTTTCCAAAGCAGTGAATTCTGTGAGCTCACAGCTTTACAGGATCCCTGGGGCTGGACAAGCCCTCCCAGCCCAGGCAGTCCCAGCTGTGCCCCATGCCCACCTTGTCCCCAGCCCAGAGCTCTGAGTGCCACCTCCAGGTGCCACCTGCAGGGATGGGCACTCCAAAGCTCCCTGGGCAGCCCCTGCCAAGGCCTGAGCCCCCTTTCCATGGGGAAATTGCTCCTGGTGTCCAAGCTGAGCCTGCCCTGGCCCAGCCTGAGGCCGTTCCCTCTGCTCCTGTCCCTGTTCCCTGGAGCAGAGCCCGACCCCCCCGGCTGTCCCCTCCTGGCAGGGAGTTGTGCAGAGCCACAAGGGCCCCCCTGAGCCTCCTTTTCTCCAGGCTCAGCCCCTTCCCAGCTCCCTCAGCCCCTCCTGGGGCTCCAGCCCCTTCCCCATCTTCATTCCCTTCTGGTTTAGGCTGAAGATGAAAATTTGAAACACCAAAGTCAGGATTGTGGAATGCATTTGATTCATGCTGGAATTCCCTTATACAGACAAGCTTTAGTGTGACTTAATAGCAGAGTGCTCATGTGAACAGCTCTGCATTTTTAGTTAAATTTTTAGTTAAATTGCATTTAATTCTGTTGGTTAAGAAGATCTCATTGAACAGTAAAATGCCTCTCTGTTTGTTACACACCAGAATTTTTTGTGACAAATAGTTGTTAGAAAAGTAGTCACTGGATGTTTTGTGTGTACAGCTGATTTTAAATTACCAGGGTGTTACAGTTTAAATTCAGATGTGTCTTTGTTCAGAAAAGCCCATCTTGTGTGGATTTAAGTAGTCCCAGGATTTTCATCACGTTGCCTCTTTCTTTGCCAAACCATCAATTCTCTGTGGAACCCCACTTGGTAGCACTGATTCTCCAGCAGCTTCTTCCAGCTCAAGTAGACTTTCCTGTGCTCTGCTGTATTTTTACAAATGCTCTTTTTCCTCCTAGTGTGTGGACATAACCACAGCCATGAACGACAGAGCAGTGGCCCAGAAAAGGCTCAATGAGAACTCCTTTGACCTGGAGGCCATGTGCATGTTGAACCGGGCACAGGAGCAGGTGAGCTGGGGGGCCCTGCAGCAGCATTTTGGGGAGCTGAGGAAAATCAGTGTTTCCCTTTCATGGCAGCTGATTTTTCTGCCTGTTTAACTTTGCAAACCCAGTTGTGGGCCAGTGTTTCAAGGTTCTGCCTCGGGTTTGCACTTCCTAACACTGAGTTTTGATGAGCTCCTTTGTGTATTTCATGTTTTCACCCAAGTCACTCTGAAACATAGTTTCAAATTTCATTTTCTTTAAATTTTATTGTAATTCAGCAGCACAGGTGTAGGTAACTCTTTCCAAAACAGTGCATTCAGCAGTTTTGGGGGTGGGGAGACCCTGAACTCGCTGGGGTTGGAGCTCAGGTTTCAGGGTGACCATTCAGATGCTCAGATTCCGGGAGCACCCGCTTTGAACACACCAAACACCAACAACACGATGTGGAAATGACTGAGAGGCAGCAGAGGGTTGCAGAGGAAAATGTGGGGTCGTTGATGCTGGTCTCACTCGGGGCTTTGCCGTTGCAGATCGACGCCTGGGCTCAGTCCAACTCCATCCCTGGGCAGTTCACGGGCAGCACCGGAGCGCAGATCCTGTCCTCGGACGAGCTCACCAACAGCGGGCCCCAGGCGTGGATTCGAAAGGTAGAAGTGACACAGACACTGCTGTCTCACCAGCACACTTGACAGCAGTCCAGGATTGCAGAATGCAGGACAGGTGCCTTACCCCGTGGCAGAGCACGTGCCCAGTGCAGCAGGCTGGGCTCGGCCCCTGTCCCTCGGTGTCACTGAGGCTGTGACGGTGCCCAGCGAGGTGTGACCGGCGAGACACAGCCTGCCACTGACAGGACACTGCTGGTGCTGCTGTGCTGGCAGTGGCAGATCCCTCACTGCCTCACTGCCACTGGGACACAGCAGGCAGGGTTTGATCCTGCTGCTGTTGAAATCAGCGGTTTTTGGCATCGGCTTCAGCGAACCAAGTCCCAAACTGCCCTTGGGTTTGCCTTGGTTCTCTCTGGTTGCTCCTTTGCCTCTCTCTGGATCCACCAGGGTTTTCTGGGAGCCAGAGATGTGGAGGATTAAGGCAGGAGTTGCAGTTAATAAGTTACTCTCACTCTGATGTTGTTTAGATACAGTGCAGTAGTTCCCTCTTGCTGTGGGTTGTCACTGGCTGATTTTGGGGCGTGGTGCGTCCTCCATCCGTGTGTTTTATGCATTTAGTTACTCAAGCTGCATCTTTGCCAATGAACACTGAGCTGGTGCTCTGTCAGAAAGGAGAACCGAGGAATTCAAGCAACATCCACCTTCCAGGCACAAGGAATAAGGAGTTAATCTCATCAGTCTGGCAGGTGCTGCAGTTGAGTCTGTATCAGCTTGGGTTGGGACACCCTCCAAGCTGGGAGGTCAGATTTGAGGCTTAGGTGGAATTTTCCATATAAGTTTGTGGCAGCTGAACACAGAAGTCTGGAATTATCCTGAGAATAGAAACATTTTTTTGCCAGGATTCACTAACTTGTTTTTTCTACTTCATATAGCCAAGCAGTGCAGAGAGCCAGGGAACACAGATTTGAGTCACTGGTCAGATGGGAATCTTCTGGGATCTTGTCAGTGTTAATGCACAATGTGCATGAAAAAATCTGATTTTAACAATTATGAACAACTGAGGTTGTAGCAAAATGCTGCCTTTGATGAAGACAATCTTTGTTCCTGGCAGAGGGAACTGTAAAGCCCAGGGCTGTGTTGGTGAGGAAGGAGCTTTTCCACTGGGAGGCTTGGGAAGGAGATCAGCAGGGCTGTGAGGGGAGGGTTCTCCCTGTCTGCAGCCCCTGGAGTGGGTTCCCAAGGCCCTGGAAGGGGAGCAGCTCTGAGCAGCTCTTTCCCAAACCTCCTCCCTGGGGTCTCCTGACAGGAGGAGCTGCTCACAAGGGTGAAGTGGAGAGGGCCAGGTGTGTTTTTCCTGTCCTCCAGCTTCACTCTGGGATCTGCTTTAAAGCAACCCAACTAAACAAACTGAAATAACAGCCCAAAAACCAAACACAAACCCAACAAAATGCTTCATGGGGAGAAAATGGGAGAAGAGTGTGGTCTGTGCTTGTGGACACGACTGCTGCCAGGAGCAGAGCAATGTTGGAGCATTTTGTTGGATCTGGGCACCAGTGAGCCAGCAGCAGCTCTCCTGCCCTGCCCAGAGCTGGGAATGTGCTGTGGTTGCTGTGCAGGCTCTGGGGCTGGGCACAGAGGAGGCTCCTGCTGGGAACAGGAGGAGTTGGAGGGTGAGGGTGGCGAGGACAAAGTCCTCTCCCTGCTCTGGCATTCCTCAGCTGCTCTCCTGCTCTGCCAGGTTCCCCTTCTGTGACAGCCCAGAGGCCCAGAGCTGCTCAGGAGTGCCCTGGGGCTTCAGGAATGGTGGGGCCTGGGAAAGCCTCCCACAGCTTCATGTGGAGTCTTCCTGTGGCTGCAGGAGGATTTCACAGGAAGAAGTAGGGATGTGGTTCTGAATCCATGTTATCTTTCTCAGGGACAGGAATGCAAACCACCCATGAAATGCAAAGTACTGGTTGTGTGTTACTTGGACACCTGAAATTGTGTGACAATTAGCAGTTACTGAGTGCAGCACCGAGGAGTCAGGCTTATGCTCCCTTTTTGGCCTAAAATTGCATCTTAACATTAAAAAAACCTGGTATTTTTCACTCAGGCCAGGAGTTGGACTTTGATCCTTATGGGTCGCTTCCAACTCGGGATGTTCTGTGTTTCTGTGATTTTTATCTGCAAGCAGGGCTGTGGAGTTTCTTGGGGGGATGTTGTGTCTGTGAATTAATGCACATTTCTGGCTGAGGCTGTTTGCTGAAGGCATTTCCCGTGGGAATTTGCCATGGGAGGAGCTGTGACCATCCAGCACAGACTGAGCCCGTGGCAGCCACTTCATTTGGGTCTCAGGAAAGAAGGAATTAGAGCAAGCACAGACACTGGCTGTGCCAGAGGTCACCACAGCACCAGGGAGGTGGAACAGGGGAGTGACTCAGGAGGGCAGGAAGGGACCTGGGGACTTTGTTTGCTGAGCTCTGTCTTCACTTTGCATTTCGTGGATTTCACCTTTTCTTGTCCTTTCCCAGTGACTCTGGAGGGGTAATATGCACTCAAACCAGACTCTGCCTGCAATCTCAATTTGGGAATTAGGTACTGCAGGGGTTCATGTGGAGCACTGGGGTGGGGACACTAAGTAAGAATAAGAATTATATTTTTAATTCCTGGACTGATTCATGGTGTTTATGTGCAGGGGCCTGAGCAGGGTCCATAAAAGAGTGATGTGGTGTTAGGTATAAAAAATTTATGAACCTTTCCCTTTGAAAAAGTGGCTTCTGTTTCAGTTTGTCACCATCAGTGTAATCAGTTCACAAATGTGACTCATCTTTTCTGAAGGTTGCTTCTATTTTTATTCCCTTTTTCCTTCCAAACACACTGTGCTACTGAAGAAATGTCAGAGCAAGTGGTCAAATATTTTTTGTTTTTCCAAGCAAATTCTGTTGAGGTCTGTTTACTCCCCCTTTCCCAGACTCACCACTTGGTTCTGGATTCATCAGCTCAATTCTGGAGCCTGAACTTGCTCCCCAAACCCGGGGTTGTGCTCAGGGGTGGCCCTGGGGAGCTGCTGGGTCACTCACTCGTGCTGATCCCTGGGGTGCAGAAAGTTCTGGCAAGTACAAGGCTCCCTTGCATTCTTGCAGGCCCAGCAGAGCAGAGCTCCCCTCAGGCTGGAAGTAGAGCTGAGCCTTGTGGCTGCCCCTTGCAGGACTGCTGAGCTTCCCTCAGCCAGACCTGGTGCTCCTGCTGGGGACAAGGAGCTTTCCTGGGGAGCCAGCTCTGTGCTCACTAGATACTGGATTTTGGGAAGGAGTTCCTCCCTGGGAGGGTGGGGAGGCCCTGGCACAGGGTGCCCAAAGCAGCCCTGGAAATGTCCCAGGCCAGGTTGGACACTGGGGCTTGGAGCAGCCGGGGGTAGTGGAAGGTGTCCCTGGCACTGGGATGATCCTTAAGGTCCCTCCTGACCCAAAGCAGTCTGGAATTCCATGATTCCATAGTAGGTCAGTTCTGTTGGACTGGCTCCCCCCAGTCCTCTGACTGCTGTTTTTCCCAGGCATTCCTTTTTCCCTGCTGTTGTGCAGAAGCTGTGAGCAGCACCTGCAGGAGCTTGGGAGCTCAGGGCTTGTGAGGCATCTGCTGGGCTTCTTCAGCAAGGGATTCCTGCTCCTGTCTGTGGGAAGGACTGGGGCTGCTGCTGAATGGGCCAGAGCATCTTCCAGTTCAGCAGCCAGCCCAAATTCCCTTCCCCAGGATCCCTGCAAGGTGCCACAGGGAGCAGGTCTTGATCAGAGCTCCAGGAGCCTTTGGACAGCGCTGCCAGGGATGCCCAGGCTGGGACTGCTGGGCTGTGCAGGGCCAGGAGCTGGACTTGGATGGTCCTTGTGGGTCCCTTCCCACTCAGGAGATGCTGGGATTTAATGGGAAATTCTGCTGCCTGGCACGAGTTTTTCCAAAGTGATGCTTGTTCCTGGAGTTTGAACTTCCTTGGAGTTCAGCCCTTAGTCCAGCCCTGTGCTGTACCTGAACTGCCACCCCCTGCCTTCAAGGCTTGGTTGTCTTTGCTTCCTAAATCGTTGCTCCAGAGAGTCAGCCTGAAGGATTAGCAAGGAAGTTAATTAAGCCTGCTCTAAACTCTCTGAAGGAATCAGGTTTTACTTCCTCTTTAAAGCAAGTGCTGACACAAGAATGTGGCTCTTCAGCGTCTCCGGGTGTTGGCAGAATGGAAGTGGGATTTCATGGAATTTAGAGCTCAACATTTAAGGAAAAAGGTATCAAATTGTCCTGCAGGCTCCCTCAAATTAAGATTAGTGAGTGAAAGAGAAATGATTCTGTAAATAATGAGTTAGTTCTGACAGCAGTAACCAAATGCTCAGAAACCTGGGGGTTCTTGTATTCCATCCCCTTCAATTTGTGTCTGCAAAGGTCCAGAGCTGCTCAGGAGTTTTTGGGAGACTCACTCTTGGATGGTTTTTAAAATGAGAAGAATTGTGGCTCTTTCTTCCCTGCTTTTGTGAACATTTCTCTTACTTCTGTGGTTTCCAATGAGTTCCAAACCCAGCACCAGTTTTACCCCCACTCATTAAATCATGGGCTGAGGGAAGTTGTCTGTTACTAAACTACAAAAAAAATACAATGTACAGGTGGCATTAAAGGCTTACATTCACTTTATTATTAAAAGAAAAAAACCAAACCAGAATCAAAATGCAAGAACCTTTTCCTTGCTGCAGACCTTTGCTTCCTCAGTGACCTGAGTCCAAGTGGGCTTCTCCTGGCTCCTTTCCCACTGGTACCAGAATTCCTTCCTCTAGCCTTTTAGTGGGATGCACAAGTTATTTGTGTCTTCTGGAATTAAATTATTATTATTAATAATAATTATTATTATTAATAATAAAATTGTAAGTCGTTGTCCTGGTTCTGTTGGTCACATTGAAGAGTCAGCACAAAATCCCTGCTGCACTTCCCCACCAGGACCCTGAATTCACCCACGGAGTGGGTGCTTTAACAAACTGCCCTTTGGAACTTAGACCTTCCTATTTCCAGTTTCTGGAGTTTGTTCAGGCTCTGGTAATTCCTCTGTAGGAGCTCAGGGCTTGGGTTTTTGACCAGGAACAGGATATTTTGGTTCTGTTCTGTCCTTGCTCCAGCCCTGAGCCAGGTGTTTGGGAAAGCCGAGTGAGCCCGCAGTGACCTCAGCAGGAGCTTGCGCTGTGTCCTTTGTGAACTGAACACACCCCGTGGTGCTGGAACAGCCAGGGAGCCCAAACCCTGCCCTCCCAGCAGGAGCCAGCCCAGCTCCAGAGCCTGGCTCGGTGTCCTGGGTGATCCCTTCTCTTATGGGATGTTCGTGGAACAGACAGGAGGAGGGAGTGGGAAGTGAGGGAAGGGCTGTGGATGTTGTGTCTGAGGGGCTGGGTCTGCACCAGCCCCAGCTCTGCTCCTCCAGCCAGTGGATCCATGTGGATCCAGACAGGGATTTCCTGGGCACAGGCAGAGGTTGGGAGCACTCCTGGCACAGCCTCCAGCAAGGCCTTCCTGTCACACTTCCTGCCAGCCTCCAGCGTGGGGGCTGGACACAGTCGTGTGTTGGGGATCCCTGCAAAACACCTGGTCTGCCAAAGGAGCACCTGTGGCTTTGTACCTGCCAGTGGAAAGCAGGCACCTGGGAGCCCTGGGAGTGCAGGGACCCGTCAGTCCTGCGGCGGTGACAGCCCCAGGCCCGTGCTGAGCTCCAGGAGCTCCCAGGGATGCCCAGGCTGGGATTGCTGGGCTGTGTGTGCAGGGCCAGCAGTCGGAGCCCGTGGTGCTGATGGGTCCCCTCCAGCTCAGGACATTCCGTGATTCTGTGGACTCTGGGAAACTCCTGCTCTTGCAAGCACGGCTCCGAAGGAAGCAGAGCCCCGAGTGTTGTGTGGAGGTGCCTGGGCAGGGAGCCAGCCCTGCCCAGCTCTGCGGGGCTGCCTCTGCTGCGGGGCCGCCTCTGCTCGCGCAGCGTCCGACGGCCGCTCCGTGCCGGGCTGCGGCCTCGTGTGCGGGAAGGCAAGCAAGGTTCTGCTGTGATGGAAATGCTTGACTTGCTTATGGGGTCAGCGGGGGGGCACGAGAGATGATAGTTCACAGAATAACCTGTGAACTTTCACCCCTCTATATGGAAACTTGTTTCAGGGTCAAATCCTTGTAGCCGCCTTCTTGCCACGGTCAGTGCCAGCCCTACTATTCACAACACTGCGGCCAGCGAGGCCTAGGTACGTAACATTTAAGGAGTTTTTACAGTTCTTTACATCAAAGCAGATGTTTAAACTTTCTGTTGATAAGCTTTCACCGTTTAACAACTTTTGTTAATGCTCATTTGAAAGAATGTGACGACTGCTGCTGCTAAACTGGGGGGCCAAGCGCCTTTTTCCATTAAAGAGAGGGGAAAGCAAAACCTTGTTTGTTCCATGTGGAATTTCAGAGTAGAACTTGAATGTGCAACTGCTGTGTAATGAATCAGGTGGGGAGAGGTTTTTTTTTTTAGATTTAAATACGCCTAAACAGCCTGTGAATGTCATGACTAAATGTGCTTGTGTTCTGTTGGACGAGGAGGTGCCCCTGGCACAGCTGTGCCGGGATCAGTTCCCACTTCCCGAGCTGAGGAGATCTCTGGGATCAGAGCAGAGTGTTTAGAGGATGGTTGTTGCTTGATTAAACACATCTGTCTGCAAAGGGTCACTGCCACTTTGGGATCACCTTAGACTTTTCCTAAGTTGTTCTTTTTTGCCAAACATTGATTTGTGTCTCGTGTGTCCGCGTGAATTCCGGGTTCCACGCACTGGTTTGGGCTAAAAATCCACAGAGCTCAGGTGGATTTTTTTTTTTTTTTTTTTTTTTTTTTTTTTTTTNTTTTTTTTTTTTTTTTTTTTTTAAATTGAGTCTGTGAAAAGTTGTTAGAAACGTTTTTTGGAAGTTCCCACTTCTTATTTAAAATCCCAGCACTAACTTTAGGCCTTGTTTTACTTCTCTTTTTCTGGATAGGATCAGTTCTTAAGAGCAGCCCCTGTAACTGGAGGAATGGGAGCTCAGCTGATGAGGAAAATGGGCTGGAGAGAAGGAGAAGGGCTTGGGAAGAACAAGGAAGGCAGCGTTGAGCCCATCATGGTGGATTTTAAGACCGATAGAAAAGGTGAGTCCTGCCTCCAAAATGTCTTGTGGCTTCTCACCTCTCAGGGCTGCCTGCAGACTGCAGAGGCCCTTGGAATCAGGAGGTGTTTTCTGGTGTTCCACTGGCTCATGAACAGATTCTGGGATTTTGCCTCAGGTTTGCCAAGGCCTGGGGTCAGCCCAAAGCTTTGTCCTTGTGGAAAAGCTGCAGTGATTGTTCTGGAGAAAGCAGCTGGAGCAGGAATGGGGATAGAAGGTGGAATAGTGGGGTCAGATTTACAGTGGGGTGAGGACAGAGCTGAGAGCCCCAAAGCTGAGCTTTGAGAGTGACTCACACTCAGGGCTTTGGGGCTTCCCTGTGGATTCTGTCCTTTTTTTTGTCCCTCATTTCCCTGCTGTTCATCTCCAGCCTGATCCTGCTGAAGGCATCTCTGCTTATCCTCAGGGCTGGTTCCAGAGGCAGCTTTAGCCTCCACTTTACCTGGAAACCTCCCCTGTTTTCCATGGTTTCCTGTCATGGCCACAGGGCAGAACTCACTTGGTGCAGCAGAACCATCCAGTGAGTCCCAGGCAGTGGTGCTGCTCCTTCAGCTTGGCCACTGTGGTTTGTGTGCTGAGTGCTGATGGAGATTTTCCATCTGAAACACCTCTCCAAGTTCTGACTGCTTGAAATCCAAGATGCAAAATTCAGCAGTCAGGATTTCTGACTCTGATTTAATTGTTCTGCTGTGCATGGAACAAAACAAAAACTCCACAATGACTGTGGGACAGATTCCTGCTGCTGTAAAGATTTCTTCTGCACCAGGAACCTTCAATCCTGTCTCAAAGCAAGGGATGGAAATACTCAGAATTTTCATTTCAAGGCCGTTGGATGGGGCTTGGAGCAGCCTGGGACAGTGGAAGGTGTCCATGCCCATGGCAGGGGTGACACTGGGTGGGCTTTAAGGTCCCTTCCCACCCAAACCAGTCTGGGATTCTGGGATTTCATGGCTTGTGTTGCCTTTTGTCACTGCTCAGAATTGAGCTCAGAATGGCCAAACTCTTCACATGTTTTTCTTTACAACCTTTGTGTGAAAGGAAAGAAATGAAACCCAAAAGGGAGCTGGTGACAGTGATTGCCAAGGACTCCTCCTGGCCTGTGAGAGTCATCTGAAACCAGGGGTAGCCTTCAGAGAGCTGGGCTGTGCTTTGGATTTCCTGGTTGTGAAATATTTATGCTCATGTGCAGCCTTACCTGATCATTCCCACAGAAGTTGTGCCTGGGTGCAGAATTCCCTCTGCTCTTGGGCCACCCAGGTCTGTGGCACAGGGAGATGAGGGGCAGGAGGTGTCCTGCTCACAGAGAAGCAGGAAACATTATTATAAATTACATATATAATATATATATATTTAGGACAAGGGATTATATATCTAAGGATTATATATTGAGGACAAGTAGTTTTTCAGACATCCATGTTCTTGGGTGATTAAATGGGTAAAACATACCTTTTTATTTTTGACTTCTGTGTAGAGTTTTCAAGTCCACGCTGTTTGGCAGGAAGGCTTTTATTAACCCACCACCCAGGTTTGTTTTGTAAGGAATTTATTAGACATTTTTCAACATACCCCCCCAATAAAATACAATTCCTGGTCCCAGGAAGTGACTCAGGAGACTGCAGCTTGTTTGAAATTCCCAGCTGAGGTCCCAGAGGTAGGAGGTGCAGTGTCAGTGACTCAGCAACAGGGAGAGAGTTTAATGAGGAGGATGAGAATTCCTTGTTAGGTTTGGGTTTAAAATTCCATAAAGGGGGAAACCCTCAGCCTTTCCTTCAGGGATTGCATCTGATGGCTTCATGCCCCTTGGAAAGGCCCTGCTCAGGGGTTGCAGGAATATTGGGATGAATATCTGGTAAGGAGGGAAGGATTTTCCTGTAAAGCAAGAGAAACCCAAATGCCACCCAAAAAAGCTGAAGGAACAGGAAGACACTGGAAGCAATTGCAGTATCTCCCTGTCTTCATTCACCAAAGCCACAGCAGGAAAACTTGAGGTAAGGAGCAAAGGAATACTGAAAGGTTGAAGTCTGAGAGTGGCAAAATCCATGGGGAGAAACTTGAGTTTCTCTCATGGATTGTCACTGGAATTTCAGACTTTCTGGCAATTCTTCAGTTTATTTCTTAGTCTGGTAAGATTTTCAGAAGAGCAATGTTGAGCTTTGGTGTTTGCCAGCAACTCCAGGAGAGGCTGTGCTCCCTGCATCCCTTTGGGGCTGTTCCACTCTGCTGCTTTGTTTCCAGGTGGGATGGAGGTCACAGCTTGGGCTGTTGGAGCTCTGCTGAATTCAGAGAGCACACAGGATCCGGGTCTGTGGTCTCATTCCTGGCAGGAAGGGACACAGGAACATTTCTGGATAATGGGAATGGTTCCTGTGCTCCCTGTGTTTGAGGCAAACTGAAGGCAGGGGGTGACTCTGGGCTGCACAGAACAGTAGGAGAATTTTCCTCACTGTCTCCCTTGTTCATTGCTTCTCCAAAGAGGGCTTGGAAAACCAGGTTTCCATGGAAAACCAGGTGTTCTCTGGCTTGTGTAGGATTACTCAGAGTTTTCTCCTCCTGGCTGCTTCAGAGTCTTCCTGGAGCCTTTGGGAAGAATGTGCTGAGTGGAATGGACGGAACAAGGTGGAGGGTGGAGAGCTGGGTGGAGTCTGCAGGTGTCCCCTCTGGTCCCTGTTTCTGCTCTGCTAGTGAGGCTCAGGGATCAGTGGGAATGGGGAGTCAGCGTGCCTGTGTTGTTTGCAGGGCTGGTTGCTGTGGGAGAGAAGGCCCAGAAGAGGTCCGGCCATTACGTGGTGATGAAGGATCTTTCAGGTGAGATTCTTGTCTAGAGTAATGCAGTTCCCAGTGCCTGCTTGGATGCTAACCCTGGAATGTGTGTGCCAGGGAAGCACCCGGTGTCTGCGCTGATGGAGATCTGCAACAAGAGGAGGTGGACGCCCCCCGAGTTCGTGCTGGTGGACGACAGTGGGCCCGATCACCGCAAACATTTCATCTTCAAGGTGGGTCTGGGCTACCCTGTGCTGCTTCCCCAGGGCCAGGGATGAAATCCATGTTTCTGTTTGATAGAAACGCCTCCCGGGGCTGGCTGAGGATGGCGGAGCCGTCTCGGTGCTGGAATGTGCAAGTCCTGTTCCTGGAAAGGCCAAATCGGGTCCCTGGAGCACTTTAATCTGGGAGCTGGGGAGACCTGATCCCAGGGCTGGAGCCCCTCTGCTCTGGAGCCAGGCTGGGAGGGCTGGGGCTGTTCAGCTGGAGAAGAGAGGGCTCCAAGGAGAGCTCAGAGCCCCTTGCAGGGCCTGAAGGGGCTCCAGGAGAGCTCCAGAGGGACTGGGGACAAGGGCTGGAGGGACAGGACACATGGAATGGCTTCAAAGTAGGATTTGATGGGATATTGGGAATTAGGAATTGTTCCCTGGCAGGGTGGGCAGGCCCTGGCACAGGGTGCCCAGAGCAGCTGGGGCTGCCCCTGGATCCCTGGCAGTGTCCCAGGCCAGGCTGGACACTGGGGCTGGAGCAGCCTGGGCCAGTGGAAGGTGTCCCTGCCATGGCAGGGGTGGCACTGGACGGGCTGTGAGGTCCTTCCCAACCCAAACCACAGTGGGATAAGCCCATGAAATGGCCATGCTGACAGGCAGCCATGGCTTCTGTGTGTCCCTGAAGAGAAATTGCCCAGAGCGTGCCTGAGGCAGCCACGGCCCCTCGCTAACCCCTGGTTCCCCTGTGCCAGGTGAGAGTCAATGGCAACGAGTACAGGCCCACCTTTGCCAGCCTTAACAAGAAGCACGCGAAAGCCACGGCGGCCACGGCGGCGCTGCAGGCCATGGGACTCGTACCAAAGGAAAGCATGGTCAATACCACCATGTTCAGGAGTGCCTCACACCGCTAAGCTTGGCTTTACTGGGACACTGGTTCTGAGCATTTTACTCTGCACAAGAAATGGTATTTGCCCCTCTCATGTTGTAAATACATCGGCGATTCCCACCTTGTAAAAACTGTACAGACACCCACAGGTTTTTCTTTTGTACCATCCAAATGTATTTAAATCATACTTAGTTTTTGGTATGTTTATATTGTTTACATTAGTGATGTAATTATTTCTTAAACGACTAAATCAGACAGACTCTGGAGGCATCAGAAATCCAGACCCTTGGCTGAAGCTCCTGCAGTTCCCCTCCTGCCGGAACGTTGACCCTTTGATACAGTTTTGTAGTGGCTGCAGAATTCCCTGGGCTCGGGGAGGTGCTGGGGGCACCTGGGGGCCGTGCCCAGGCTGTGCCCCTCGGTGCCACCCGTGCCCCAGGACAGCCGGACCCGCGGGCGCTGCCAGAGGGACGCAGAGATTCGGACACCACCCGGCCCAGCCTCCAGCATGGCCCCGGGAGGGGGCCTGGGGCTGCTCTTCCCAACCAGTGAATCCACTGCCTGATGCTGATTGTACGGATTTGTGGTTCATGTGAATTTTAAACTCTTAACAAATCTACAACTGGATTTGGGGGGAGGGAAGGGGTAGAATGACGCTTCAATTGTTGTACCCAACTTGGTCAATAAAGCAGCACAAGTTCATAATCTTCACCCCTGGTCAGTACACAGTGATTCCAATGGATGGCAAGCCAGGAAACAGGAATTTAAATGCGCCAAAATGCCTCCTGCAAGAAACACACACGATAAGAAGTGGCTTTGTGAGGATTCTCAACAGCCATTGGGATGGCAGGAGCAGCTCTGGTTACTTTTGGTTGCTTTGAACTTTTACAAAATAACTCCTTGGGATTAAATGTTTCCATAAGGATCCTCTGCCCTCAAGGAGCCTGATCCAGAGTTTGGGCAGTTGGACAGTGGAGAGGATGTAGAAAGCTTTTCCTGCTTTTTATTTTATTTTTTATTTAAGAAGCATTAATCTTTGATCTGTGTGCTCGTGGCATTGGAAGGGGCAGTGCACCCTCCCTGAGGGATCTGAGTTAGGAGCAGGTTGCCAGGATTTCTGCTCTGGGGTCCTTCAGGTGCTTGTCCCAGACAAGTCTTTGTGAGGTGTGAACCTGAGCTGGGTTTGGGGACAGAACAAACCCAGCCAGGCTGCTCAGGCCTCACGTGAGGGACCCTTTGGCCGTGGGGCTGAGGAATTCTGGTACCTGGAGCCGTGTGGATCCCATCAGTGTCACAGAACTTGGAGTCTCCTTGCTCTGTAGGGACAAGGGTTGGTGTTTCCTGTGTAGAGAATTGGGGTTGGTGTGGAGACAGAAAAGCCCCTCCAGGTCTGTCCAAGCGCTCTGGAAATGCTTCAGTTGATCTTCATTTCATGGACGTTGTTGTCTTGAATTAAACTTTTTTCCCTTTGGCATCTCGCCTTTGGTCTCTGACTAAATGTGTGGAGCTTGTCCTGCAAACTGCTCGGGAGGTGAAATCCCCAGGAAATGTGGGACTGGGAGTGCTGGGGCGTGTCTGGCTCCACCCCGGGGCTGGGAGCAGCTCCCGACCACACTCTGGGGCTTGGCAGAGCTCAAACCTCGCAGCTGCTGAGGATTCTCTTCAGTCCATGCTCTCCATGGCAGCTCAGAATTCACAGCTGGACACGATCGAATTTGAGAATGTACAACCCCCTGTACTTGTTCTGTTCCTTTTTCTGTATCCCTGTTTCCCATGTGTAAGGTAGAGACCTGAGTTCTCTCCCAGCAGCAGAGAAGTCCAGTCCCACTAAAGACTCCATTTAAAAAATAACTATTAGGTAAGGCCTGGATTTCATGGCTTAAAGGTGGGGGTCTGTGTGTTCCTTCAGGAACAGCCCTGCATCCTGGAGCTGGGAGCAGCTGGGATTTGCTCCTGGAGCTGAGGGGTCACAGCAGTTCTGCAAGGCCTTGATTAATCACCAAGAGCTCCAGCAGAACTGCATCCTGCTGGATCCCTGGGACAGGACACGGCCCCTGCTCCCTGCCCATGTTCAGTTTGCAGATTTGCTCGGTGATCCCAGACCCCGAGGGGCACCAGCAGGGAAAGCTGAGCTTTGCTGCCCACGGCTTCATTTCCAGTAAGAAAATAGAATTAGATTAGAAATATGGCTGGAGAGCACAGGCACGAGTTGGTTCTGCTTCCCCCTCGGCCTTGGCGTTCCCTGCTGCAGGAATGTGCTCACCCAAGAGCTGTGGAAAAGCCACACTCCCCAAAAGGCCTGTGACCCCTCTGCTTGCAGGGAAACACTCGGGGCACCTGGTCAGACTTGCTCCTGCTGGGAGCACACAGCAGCTCCTTTCTGTCTCTGATCCATGGATCCCTGGGGCTGGAAAAGCCCTCCCAGCCCAGGCAGTCCCAGCTGTGCCCCATGCCCACCTTGTCCCCAGCCCAGAGCTCTGAGTGCCACCTCCAGGTGCCACCTGCAGGGATGGGCACTCCAAAGCTCCCTGGGCAGCCCCTGCCAAGGCCTGAGCCCCCTTTCCTCCTGCTCAGGTGCTGCAGCCATTTAATTGCCCTCCAGGCTGTGGTTTGTACAAAGGGCTCCCTGTAAGCCCGGGGTGGTGTGAGAGCCCTGCTGAGTCGATGCAGCTGCAGCCACAGCTCTGGAGCCCTCTGGCCTCCATTCCTCCCTGTGGAGTTCAGAGATGACCCCAGCCCAAGAGGTGCCCACACACACCAAGGTGCAGCTACTTAGGGTGGCAGGGGGCTGTGAACAGTCTGGGAAGGGGTTTTGCCAACTGTTCCACCCATCCATAGGATCCCAGGAGGTTTGGGCTGGAAGGGACCTTAAAGCTCATATGGTTCCTATCCCCTGCCCTGGGGGGGTTCTAGTTCCAACCTGGTTATGAGTTCCTGCCCCAAGCAGGAGCAGAGATTCCATGCTTGCAACAGAAGGTGTGTGTGTGTGTGGGGAACACCCACCTGGCCAGGAGCAAACCAGACCAATAAAACCACGTTTTATTTAAAAAACACTTTCTACAATAAAAAAGATGTCCAAGGCCTTTTCCCTCCTTCCTTTCAAAGCCCTTGGAAGTGTTCATGTGCAGCAGTTGGGTGGAGCGTGTGACACCCTCGTGTCCCTCCTGCCCTGCCCCAAGCTCAGCACCTGCACCCCTGGGAGGGAGCATCCTGCTCCAGGACCAGCATTCCTAGGCCTGCCAGGTGTAGGCGTAATCCTTCATCTCCAGCAAGCGGATGGACGATTTCCCCAGGGTTGGACACTGACTCAGCTGCTCCAAAGTCTTGGGATGCAGCCCGCAGGCAGGCAGCTCCTGGTGCACACCTTCCTGTGAAGGGCACACACACGGGATGAGTTCCTGCAGCCCCAGCAGTCGCTAGGACCCCGCTGGGAAGCTCCCCGTTCCCCCACTGCTGAGGGAGGGCAAACCCCAGGGCTGCAGGCGCCAAGCCCCGCGAAGGGAAGGCCGCGCTTTGCGCTGCCCGCCCCCGGGCAGGGCCGGGGGTGTGTCCTCACCTGGGGCTGGGCCAGGCCGCTGTTGAAGGCGGCGCTGGGCTCGTGGGGGCTGAGCAGGGCGCGGAAGGCGCCGCGCTGCGCCGGGCCCAGCACCAGCGTCAGGGCGTGCAGGGCGTGCGGCAGGATGGGCCCCAGCACCTCCAGGCTGAACACGTCCTCAAAGCCCCCCTGCACCCGGGCACGGCCGCTGATAGTCCGAGCCTGAGGGCAGAACAGCGCGGTTAGTGCTGCCCCCACCACCGCGAGGACGAGTTCTCACCTGCTCTGACACTGCCGTGCCACAGGCCCACGGAAAATAGAAACACTTTTCAGTAATGTCAGCTCCCTGTGCAATGCATGAGGTTTTACTGTCCCTGTAACAACTCCTAAAATGTACCCCCTGCAGCAGGAATGCTGTAAGCATTGGGAAGGGAAGTGCAGAAGAACAGGATGAACTTCTCTGGTGGAACAAGTAGCTCATCCTGTTCTTACTGGGAAGAAATCTGGGTTACATATAGGGAAAGAATTCTTGGTTGTAGGGTGGAGAAGCCCTGGCACAGCTGTGACTGCCCCTGGATCCCTGGAAGTGTCCAAGGCCAGGTTGGATGAGGCTTGGAACAACCTGGCCATGGCAGGGGGTGGGACTGGGATGATCCTGAAGGTCCCTCCCAGTCCAAGCCATTCCTTGCAGGAACAGCTGGTGAGCTGTGGCTCAGGGGCTCCTCGTGCAAGGGGCTGGGATAGTCCGAGACCCCCCAAGATCTGGGGAGAATCTTAACAACCCTTTTCCCTCTGGGCAGTTCTGCTCAGCCTCTTGTCTCTCAGGAGGTGAGGAAAGGGAACGCTGGGATATCAGTTCAGGGCAGGGATGTGTTGCAGGGATTTAGGAACAGGCTGTGCCTGCAGACAAAACGCTGACTCAGGCTTTAGGCACAAAAATCCCGCTGTGGTGCCTGAGGGAAACTCCACCCAGTCAGGGTCCGATCCCCTGGGTAAGGAAACCTCTTCCTTCCCCTTCCAGGAGCCTGCTGTGTCCCTCACCTTGAGCGTCTGCATGGTCCCGCCCCGGAAGGCCACCGGGGACAGCAGTGTCGGGGGCAGCCCCGCCTGTGGCCCCGCCACGGCCACCAGGCTGCGGCAGCTGATCAGGAAGTTCAGCAGCGTGAAGGTGTCGCTGCCCCTCACCAGCACCAGCGACTCGGGTCTGTGATCCACCTGCACCTCGTGCTTCTCCCTGCGCCTGGGGAGCCGAGTCAAGGGGAAACCACGGGGCAGTGGGAAGCATCCATGTGCCAAAAAGCTGGAGCAGTGAACCTCTCCACACCCCACCTGACCAAAATCCCCAAAACCAAACCCCACTCAGCTCTGCGCTCATGCAGCTCCGTTCTTCAAATATTAAGCAGCATCTTAATCCTGGCTCAAAATCCTAGAAATACTTGCAAAGTAACTAAAAAAAAAAAAAAAAGCCGTATCTCATAACATGCAGGAACTTGAGGATTGATATTTGGAAAACAGTTCTCAAAAACTACTACAGAATTTAAATGTGTACCACAGCACTGCAACAGCTGCAGGGTTTCCTGGTGTCACACATCTGGAAGATCAACGGAAGGATACAGTTGGATAGAAATTGTATCTGGTTTCTTCACTTTGTCCTGGACTCCCATCTCCTCCAGCCAAGAGAAGCTTCCATCATCATCATCATCGCTGGGAGCTGCTTCCCTGGAGACACAGGACCAGTGTCAGGAGGGCAGTGCCTCAGAGGAAGGTTTTCCAGATGCACTGTGCAGGAGCCTGGAGATGCCCTCCAACTGCAGCACTGCACAGCACCGTTACTTACCCCGCATCCTCCACACTGCTGCCCCTGCCGAGGCCGTCCGCGGTTCCTGTTTCCCGACGCTCCTCCGAGTTTTTCCGTTTCCTGCTCCTACTTTCCTCGAGCAAAGGTAAGGAGAACTCTATGCCTGTGGCGGAGGAGAGGGAGCAGTGAAGGGCTCTGTGCCAGCCCTGCCCCGAAGCAGTGCTGCAGCCCCGGCTGCCCTTACCCTCGCTCCTCATGGCGTGGCGGAGGCCGCGCGTGGTGGGGGCGATGGCGGCGGTGGGGACGGCGCTGCCCGCCAGCCCCGCGGCGCGGAACAGCACCGAGAACTGCGCCGCGCACACGTAGAAATAGGGACACAGCCGGGCCCGCAGCAGGTTGTACAGAGAGGTGAAGCTCACGGCCCTGGCAGTGGGAATAAACAGCGCTGTCACAGCACGCAGCTCTCCCCTACGGACACACTGCAGAGGGACAATTCCCAAGGGCTGCAGGGACAGGACCCAGGGAATGGCTCCCGCTGCCCCAGGGCAGGGCTGGGTGGGATATTGGGAATTGGGAATTGTTCCCTGGCAGGGGGGGCAGGCCCTGGCACAGGGTGCCCAGAGCAGCTGGGGCTGCCCCTGGATCCCTGGCAGTGCCCAAGGCCAGGCTGGACACTGGGGCTGGAGCAGCCTGGGACAGTGGAAGGTGTCCCTGCCATGGCAGGGGTTGAAATGCAATGATCCTCAAGGTCTCTTCCAACACAAACCATCCCATGATTCTGTGATTAATTAAAATCTCCTTGTCTCACTCCTACCCAGCCCATCAGTAATTCGGCTGCACTTACCAGTCACTCATGAGCACTTGCTGCAAGGCCTCATCCTGTGCCCAAGGACAGGCCTTTCCAGCCATCCTCCTGTCAGCGCCGAGGCGGGGGAACAGCGGCAGCCAGGGCAGCGAGGGGTGCAGCCAGTACACGAGGCTCTGCTGGAAGGCACAGCGCAGCTCCGTGCACAGCCGCGGCTCCTGCGGGTCCCACGGGGTTTGAGGGGTCAGCAAGGCTGCCAGAAACAAAGCTGCAGCTCCAGCCACCCGCCCGGCTCTCACCTGCACGCTCTGGGGCAAGGTGGTTTCTGTAGCTCTGCAGTGCTGAGCAAATCCCTGCGCTTCCTCCTGTGCTTTCAGGTGTTCTGCCCAGGTGAAGGGTTGGGAGGACAAGAAGAGAACCCGGGTTTTAATACTCCAGTCGGCAGGGAATTCCTGTCTTGGCGAGGAGGGAGCTTTGGCTACAGCAAGAGGTGAATGAAGGTCCTGACCAAACAGAAACAGCATCAGTTAACTCGCAGAAAATCAAACCTGTCCACAGGCACGGCTTATTATTTTGATTATTTTACTCAGTACCAGATTCTAATAGAAATACTCCATTCTATTGTCTATAAAACCACATGAGAGGGCTTGCACTCATCAGTCCTTCCAACAATATAAACTAGGAATAAATAAAAGGATAAATGACTAAAACCAAGAAAAGCCCTGAACCTGATATTTATGACGACAAGAATTTCCACACCAAAATGGTTATTTCATGTCATCCTCTCCTGGTGACTGTAAGGTCACATGCCAAAAAAAGCCCTAGGCACCTCCAAGACAGTTTGTTCTCTTTTTTCTATCCTTCCAATTTAGTTTGAACTTCAGTTTCTGTACATAGAACAACATTAGAGAATGTCTATTGAAACTCTGTTTCAATTTCAAGGGCTGGTTTTCAGGAATTCTTGCTTTCTTATGTGCCTGATGAAGTGCTCCATTTCTGTAGCTGAAAACCAGACTGCAGGAGGTCTATCTGGTGAAGAACATCCTCATCTCAACTGCATATAAAACTAAGAAACAGTAAAATTATAGTTCAGAAAACGGAAAGACAACAACCTCCATCCATGGAACTACAACAGCAGTGAGGTCAGGCAGAAGGCTGAGTTTAAAAGACTGTCACCAGAACAGGAAACATCAATGTAAGAAGTTTCCTTGAATACCGACATTTTAGTACATTCTTTTATGCAGAGATGGGCCACCAAATACCAAGTGAAACAGTTTCAGCTTTCTGTGTGCCCTGAGAACAGCTGGAATCTTTTCAGCAGCGTGTGCTGTTTCATACCTGGCTTAGGGAGAGGATGTCGGAACTTTCAGCAGGCTCTGCTCTTCTGGGGGGCTTCTCTTCAAAGGCCGGCTCTAAAAACTGAATGAAAGAGCAGCATAAGGCATAGCACAAGGGGTGCATCGGGCTGATCATTTTAACAACTGCCCTTGCAGTGACATTTCCCGAGTGATCCTCAGCACCCGGGGCTGCAAACAAACCCAGCTCGGGGCGAGCACAAGATCCGCACCGAGCGCTGAGCAACAGCCCGAGCCCAGCGGGGCCTCGAAGGAGGCGGGGGCGAGCCCCGGGCTGCATCGGAGAGGGGCTGAGGGCCATGGCTGAGGGCTGAGGGCTGGGGGTGACGGCGATGTCTGGGGGCTGAATGTGATGGCTGAGGGCTGAGGGCCATGACTGCGGGCTGAGAGCGCAGGGCAATGGCTGAGGGGTGAGAGCTGAGGAGCCCGCGGCCGGGGCTCGGTCCCACCTGCCAGAACGGCGCTGCCGATGGATCCCCGCCCGCCGGGGCCGCTGCCGGAGGCTGAGGGGGGGCCGCCGCCTCCTGCGGAGCGTTGTCCAGGCTGGAGAAGGGGTTGCGGCGGCGGGCTGCCGCAGAGCCCCGCGGGGCCGGGGCAGCGGCGGCTTCCGCGGCGGCGGCCGAGTGGCTCCTCCGTCCAGGACGTTTGCGCTTCAGCCGCAGCAGCGCCGGCGGCTTGTGGAAGCCGGGCGAGTGCCCGGGCTCGGCAGGAGCGGCCATGGCCGAACAAGGGGGCCGGGAGGAGCCGCGGTCCCGTCTTGGCGCCAAAGAGCGCCCGCTCCGCCCCGGGGCCGGGCGCTGAGGGAGCGGCGCCGCCATCGCTGCCGCCCTCAGGGGCTCTGAGGGGAGCGCGGCTCCCGCCAGCCCCGCTCCGCCCGCACAGGCAACAAAACCACGGAGCACAAAGACAGACGGCGCTGAAATTGTGCCCGTGCCCTGCCAAATGCACTCGGACAGCGGCCCCAAGGGCCGGGCTCGGCTGCGGCAGCGTCGTCCCAGGGTCCAGTTGTGTGAGATGTGACACTAAACCCACAGGGTTCAGTCTGTCTGGGAGAAAGAAATGAGATTTTTGTCTACTTGGCATAGAAAACCACTTTGAGTCCACTATTCTCTTGTACATAAAAAGGCATAAAAAAAGGCATAAAAAAAATACTAGAAAGGCATAAAAAAATAGGCATAAAAAAAATACTAGAAAGGTATAATTAGAAATATATGTGGTTCAAAAGTCATAAAGATGTAGTCAGGAACAACATCTCTACTGACAAAAGACTTAAGAAAAGAAAAATTGCTAGAAAAAACTTAAGAGTTTTGTCACTCGTTGTTCTTGTCTTTCTAAACTTTTAAATTTGTTTCCTGTGATCTGCTTTATTTTGGAAACATTGAAGCAAAACGGAGCAACATCAGGGAAAAAAATCAGCAGCTGCGGACAAGGCTTCAGAATCCTTGTGGAGCTCCCGGAGGACTCACACGCTTCAGACGTACACAAAGGCACCTGTCCTTTCCGAGGCTGCATGGCAGCACACAAGGAGTAAAATCAGAGTTACTCCTGATTTCCTGGGCTTGCTGTGCATCATTTATGCAGAACCTCCTCCGAGCGCGGTGAGCGAGAGGAGACAGATCAAGTGTGGTTCTGGATAATCTGTTTGCTCTCAAATTTTCCCACTGGCAGTGGTTTGAAGTGGCCATGTCCATGGTTTGAGTGATCCACAGCGAAAATGAGCAACATGAAAAAGTATTTTTCCTCTCCAGTCAGAGCATGTAGGAAGGCACATGCTTTGAGGAAAGCAAAATGCAGTTCCTTCCCCACTGCTGACTTTCAGACGGGTCACAATCATGGATAATGCTGGAGAGACAGATCTGGGCTGTGCTGAGGTTGAAAGAGGGGAAATGAAAGTGCACAGCACAGGGAGATATCAAAGGTAACAAGCTAGACAAAGTGACTCATGCAATTCCACCAGCCTGGGGACTCTGGATTGACCAGGTTTATTGCCTTGGTGCTGAAATGAAGGGAAAGAGCTCAGGGAAACTCCTGCTGTCAGTACCACGTTCTTCCCATCTGGCACCCTTGCCAACCTCAGTAGTTTTGCCTGTCCTTCAACTGAATAACAATTTAAAATGTGGATTACGATATTTAAGTGTAGCACTTGGTCTCAGTGCAGTCAAAAGCAAAAGGTAACTATAAAGGTAACTACTGGTAGGGGTTGGAGACAAAAAGACTAATAAAAAGATCTTTTTTTCTCTCTTTAATTTCTTAGGGTTGAAAACCAACAGAGACTGAGTTTGCCTGTAGATGATTCTCACATTTTAAGTGCGTCAGGGCAGACAAGATTTTTACATCAAGGCAGCTTCTTTAGAGGCTGCTGATGGGAACATGCTGCTCAAGGGAATTAAAAAACCCTGAAGTCATGGAAGCTTTAGAGAAGCTTCAGTACACCACTTTGTACTTTGCTGAAGTACAAAGAATGTTTAAATTCTGTTAACTGCCTGCAAGTGTACACTGATTTACTCCAGAAATACAATTTTTTATCTACCCCAGGCTGAGAAATTAGAAGTTATGTGTCAGAACTGGATGACTTGTCTCTTTCTTGCTTGATTCTTCTGAACTATTTCCATAGAAACTTTGGCTTCGTACAATGGGATCGGTTCATCCAGCTGAGGCCTAAAATGAAACAGTAAAAAGTGCTGGTGAGCACACTCAGACCAACAGAAATATCACAGGACAGACTTTACTTTCACTGTGTCACCCTCCCTCCTCAAACAAAGTAACAGTTTTATGGCTTTGCTCCAGTGCCCAGAAGAAGGGAAAAGCCCCAAAGCACAACAGGAGCCACAAGTGAATGAAAAGAGATCCTTCTTGCAGGGGGAAAAAAGAGGGTGGTGGGGAGGGTTCTGCTCAACAGCAGCAGTTACCTGCTTTAAGGGAAGGCATCTTCCATCCCCACCTTATTATGGGAGTCTTTCTATGTCCTGAAGCTCTGCTCAGGAGTGCTAGTGCTGGCCAGAGTTTTCTACTTCGAATGCTGAATTAAAAAAAACCACAAAAAACTCCACATCTCTCACCTGAAAATGTTATTTGATAATTTTTCCATGATATCTTCCAGGATGGGTATCCAAGAGGACTGTTAAGGAACAAAAGAGCTGGAGAGAAATCTCTTTACAATCACATTTGCTGGTCACAGCCCTGAACTGATACAAACTCGACAACATCAAGGCAAAATGAAAATGAACCTCAATTCCAGGCTTTAGATCAGATTTTTGCACTTGCTTCTGTATCAGAAATCTCCTTTCCTGAAATAGGATGCAGGAATGAAATATGGAATATTTCAATTATTTCAATATGAAAATATTCAGTATTTCAATATGAAATGCAAATGCAGCCTGCAGTAGTACAACATCAATAAATCATTAATCAATGGAATTTTTTGTGCAGAATGAAGAGAACAGATTTTGGGGCCAGGTAGCTGTTGTGCCTGTTCATACAGGCACCTGATAAAAAGCCAAAATGAAGTTGGGAACACAGCAGAGGCTGGAAATTCTTGGAGCACACTGCCATGTGAGGGGTCTGTGAGTTAATGACCACCAGCCAAGACAGCACAACACATGGGGCTGTATTCAGTCTTTGTATGAAACTCAAACAACAAGGTTCATCTTTCATTTTAAGGGCAATCAGGCTGATATTTGAAGCTCAAGTTCTTTTAAAAAGTGGTCAATTTGTGATTTCTTCAGATGACAGTAACCCCAGATGCTCCAAAATTTCACAAGATAACACAAGTTCCTAAAGCCAAAAGCACCCAAACCTTCCAGGGCTGAAAATGTGCTGCCCAGGGATCTCAGTCCAGCTGCATCAGCCCAAATGTAGGAGACATTCCTTTTCCCAACACACATTGCCCCTCCATAAATTTTAGGTACAAAACAAATCAGTACATTTTATGTACATAATATTTCTGTACATTGCAAATAAAGGAAAAGTTAGGAAGCCAAAACACTTCCCCTTTTGCAGTGAACATGAGTGCATTAAGTTTACAGGTGATGCATCTAATGCCCAAAACCACAACAACCAAAAAAATCCAAAATGTCACTTGCATAAAATAAAAACATACAGAATCAAGTCTTCAATTGATTGGTTCAAAAATGAACCAAAATACTGCTTTTTTTTTCCCCAGAATGGGTGTTTTTCAGCACTGATTTTAATGAGGTTTGTAGAGACATTTTCAAGGTCAGGCTGGACACTGGGGCTGGAGCAGCCTGGGACAGTGGGAGGTGTCCCTGCCATGGCAGGGGTGGCTCTGGGTGGGCTTTGGGGTCCTTCCCACCAAACCAGTCTGGGATTCTATGATGTATTTAAAAGGAATGCAGAAAATACCTTAAAACCTGAGTGTCTCTTATACTTTAGCTCCACCTTTCAGCTGGGCTGCAGCCCTGAGCAGAGGAGAATCTCTCAGTGGGATTTCCCAGTTGTATTTTCACTCCTTTGAGCAGTGAGAATTCCACAGGACCACCAAAGGATATCGAGATACTTCCCCTGCTGCACATTGGACAAGTTCCAGATCTCATCGTTCAGGAAGGACACTGTGGCTCCCTTAAGGAACAAGGAATGGCTGTCTGGAGGATCCAGCTGAAGCAAATCCAAGAAAAATGTTATTTAGTTACATTTTCCCGTACAAAAATAAAGGTTAAATCGTTATTTTATAGAGATGGCTAAGCCAAACAAAAAACACCCCCTTCCCACTCTTAAAAGAGAGGAAAGTTGTGACACTGACAGGCTGAAACAATAGTTTTATGTGCCTGTATCTCTATTTTCTGTGGGACAAACTACTCCCTGCCACAGGCATCTTTACCTGCAGGTTCTTTTCCGTCGTTATCCAGCGTCCCCCAGCCCCGAGCAGAGTGATGATGTCGTGCTTGTGAGGCAGCAGCTGGGACTTGGAAGCTGGTTCATCCTCAGCACTGTATAACCTCACTGGGGAGGGAGAATAAATTCCTCTGAGCTCAGAAGAAAATGTGGAAAATTCAATATGCATTTATTTCCACGCATTTCAGTGGAACTCTAAGTTCTTCGGTTGTTTCAGCTAAAAATCATTGAAAACTCTGAATTTATTATTTTATTTATACCCTGAGTATTTGATATACTTTATTCAGAATAATATTTTTTAATAGCTCTGAAGTTACTATTCAGAGTGATATTTTGTTTATATTCATAATATTATATAGTAACAATATAGACTATAATTATATTATATA
>VZSE01007846.1:44928-56684 GCA_013398275.1 Promerops cafer
AATATATAATAGTATAAAATATATAATGATAGTAATAAATATATATAATAGCTAGTATAATATTATGTAATATTATTTTATTTACATAACTCTGAATAGTAACTTCAGATTTTTCACCTATTAGAGCTGGTTTCCAATCGAGATTGGCCGTGCTGTTAATTAGGGTTAATTTCTGTATTCAAACAAGGCAGCAGAAACAATGAGGTCACAGCTCTACGCTTTGGAGCCATTTTTAAACTTTCAGCGTTAAACATTCGGGGCACGTTCAGCAGCTGAGAGATGCCTGCAGCAGCGGGTGAATGAGGAGCTCTGGAGCGAAGCAGATGAGAGTCCCCGGGAGGCAGGAGCTGCTCCGGGAGTACCTCCGGCATCCAGCACGATGTCCACGCCCAGCCCGCCCGTCTCCTCCAGGCAGCTCTCGGCCACGGCAGTCTTCCCACGGGACGCGTCGATCACTCGGGCTGCCAGGGCAGGACACCAGCACAAACGACTTCAGAGCCGTGGAAATGGACCTGAGCTGCTCCAAACCGAGCGCTTTCTGCTCTCTGCAGGCACCACAAGGGGGCTTGCAGCTACACCCAAAAAACCCCGGCACATCTTTTATTCTTTTCATTTTCAACACCAAAAAGTATCAATGCACAAGTTCAGCCCATGTGTTTGTTGGCCCAAAAGGATAAAATGTGGCACTCTTAGGTTAGAAATCATTCTCTAAGTTCATTCTTTGTTATTCTTGTCCAAGTCCTGGCTCTCTGGGTCTTTAATTAAATGTTTAGATGAAGGGATTTACATCTGCTCTTGAAGTACTGCTGAACTGAAAGCCACCAACACATTTTCCTGTCATGTATCTATCTATGATTCCCTGTTTATGGTTGGTTATAAAGATGAACCACAGAATCAGGAATGAGACAATCCTGGAATGGTTTGGGTTGGAAGGGACCTTAAGGATCATCCCACCCCACCCCTGCCATGGCAGGGACACCTCCCACTGTCCCAGGCTGCTCCAGCCCCAGGGTCCAGCCTGGCCTTGGGCACTGCCAGGGATCCAGGGGCAGCCCCAGCTGCTCTGGGCACCCTGTGCCAGGGCCTGCCCACCCTGCCAGGGAACAATTCCCAATTCCCAATCTCCCACCCAGCCCTGCCCTCCTTCAGGTAAAAGCCATTTTTTATATAACGATAACACAGGGGCAGGTTTTGTTTCATCATTATGAGGTAGAACAAACATTTAGAAACTAAACAGGCCAAAGACTTCACAGCAAAATGAGAACTGAAAGAGCATCAAACAAATTTGGAGACCCATTTCCAGAGGCTCCTGGCCTGAGCTCTGATCTGCACTTACCCACCAAAGGCTGCCGGACTCCTGGAATGTGATCCCAGCAGTGGGGAGGGAAGGAAGGAGGGAGGGAAGAAAAAATGCAAGGAGCTGGTCATTAAGGATATGAACAAATCATCAATAAATGCCTTGGGTTTGGTTCTTTTTGTCCCTTCAAATCCCCTATCAAATCATAGGGTGCATTCAAATCCTAAGTAATTCCCTTTTTTTTTCACTGAAGTCAAATGATTTCATTGGAGATTTCATGGCCAAAATTTACTAAAGATGGGATAATAATTAATTATTAATGACAGCCACATTCCCCATATGCAAATAAACCCCCATAATATCCTCCTCCTTTTAGTTTCCTTCAGTCAAGAAGTTAAAAGGTTTTCCTTAACAGGGCAATTTGACATGGTATTACTTCTGCAATTTCACTTTTTAAAAATGGTTCTGGTTTCATAGACCCAATGCCTGGCAATCAAAAAAAAAAAGCCAGAATTCCACCAGTTTGACTGTTTTCTGATTTCTGTATAGCAAAAATGTCCAGTTTTGTTCCTTAACTCAGTACAATAGTTCAAACAGTACTTATCAAAATCCTGGCCAACTTCCTTCCTAAAAAATGCTGGAAAAAATTCTCGCCACTGTAGAAAAGGCCAAGCAACAAACTGTAATATAACTTTCTATAATCCTTTGTCATTTACATATTTCTCACAAAATACTGGTAAATTAGTTCAGTTTCTTCTGCTGTGACTTGCACAACTTCCAAAGTAACATTTTTCTGGCTGGCAGAACATCAGTTTCTCTCCTCCTCCACTGCTGGCAGGCACAGAAACACCAGGATTCCACTGCCTGTTCCCAGAGTTTGCTCTCCCCTAGGAAGTTCAGCTGCAGAGTTTAAACCCTGTCACCCAAGGATGTGCTGGGGGTTTAGGGACTGTGCTCAGGAGAGCCAGGACATCATTGGGGGGGTCTAAGCAGAGGCACCCCCCGAGAGCTCAGTGTTGGTGGCACAGAATAAAATCTCACAAACCAAACTAAAAGAAAAGCAGGAGGTGCCCTTGGGAGCAGAGGAAATATCTGTGTATGTATAGATACTTTTCCTTGGGTTCTCTAACAGAAACTCATCCCATTGTTTATGGAATATTCTGTCTCCAGCCTGAAACACAGGCATTAAAATGTCAAAATTTGTTAAAATCCCCTCCTTCATTCTATTATAATTTTTACTCCAGAAATTACTGAAGACAAAAAAAGCCCCATCCTGCTGGTCTAAATACAAATCCTGAAACATTACCAGGAACTTCTACTTCAGGCACTGGAATCACACTAATTAACAATCAAATCAGAAAGTCTGAACACTTTTAAAAGCTTTTTGCTTTTGCACTCAAACTGCTTCTCTCTTTAATGCTGTACCCAGGTTCTATTTCTTTATTTGAAATAAAGTTGCAGTTACCATTTTTTCCCCCTCAGTCATTCCAGAAAGCAGCTTGGTATGCTCAACAATGATAACACAAACTGCTGCTCACTGAAAACTGCCAAAAATTAACCAAAAACCCACTGAATAAGCACAAAACTGAAAATTCTCCACCCACAGACACAAAAAGCCACTCAGAACTTGGGTTACTTAGGATCCATTTGACCCTAACATTCAAAGAACTTAAAAATGCTGTAAAAAGTAACTCAGGACTGTGAGAATGAAATTGCCAAATCCTTTCCTAGCTCACGAATTTTTCATATAATTAGCAAAATATACCCATAAAATGTTACAAAAGGAAGTTTTAGGTCTTCAGTATTTCCTCTTTGGCCCTGTAACAGCTGCTGCAACAAGGCTCTGCATTCCCAAAAATCTTCCAGTTCTCATGTCTGTCACAACTGCTGGTGCAGTAAAATATATAAACACAGAGACAGTAAAAAAGGCTGAGAAATTAGGAAAAAATAGGGTTTTTTTGTGGTCAAATTGCAAAAAAAAAGTGTTACTATCAAGCTCTAGAGAAATCAGTCTGCCCCTCCTGCAGCTGATCTCCCCAGCCCTGGGCTGCTTTGGTGGGTGCAGCTGTAACCATGCAGATGTGGCTGCACAAGGCTCCCCCCAAAGGCATCTTGCAGCTGCTGTTCTGCAGCTTCAGTGAATGAACAAAAATCCTACTCTGAAAATTGAACCTGGGGATTACACTGCAGCACTTGGTATTTGCAGGAGGAAGTAGCAGGCACCAGTTTTAACTTTTTGCTGCAATCCTGCCAGACTTGACAATCCATCCTTTATTTTAAAACTGTCTGAATAAAGGAATTTTTGTGGACTTTCCTCCACAAAACACCATCGAAATTTTGATCAGAAAAGATGCCAGTAGCTTCTACACAGAGTATTTTCTCATGTTAATTTAAGAGGGAAAAAACCTCCAAACTTGAAGTATCAAAGAGAAGAAGTCAGGGAAGAATGCAAGTGTTGTGTGTGAGGCCAAGCTCCTTTAGAAATCAGGAGAATGCAGAGCCTGTGCATGTCCAGCTCCAGCTGTGGCAGTACCTGAGACTTGATAAAACACTTCTAGGAGTAATCTGAGGCTGCTGAGTGCTAGGTGTCAGGTGTGTGAGCTCTGGCACACACTGGGGTAGTGGTGAGTCAGCAATCCTTCCTTCCACAGCAACCACTTCATCAAATGGAAAGATTTCCTGAGCACTTAGGCCAAAAGCCAGCACTCAGCACTACTGGAAACTACTGCCAGTCATTACAACTGAAATGGAGAATAAAAATACCATTAAGTACACCTAAACCAGAAATTAAATACCTGTGGAGCACATAACAAACCTGAAAACGATTTAATTAGACTATTTATCAATTTGTATTAAATTTTTACAGAAGTAAGTCTCTAGACCTGACAGAAAAAAATTATTTTGAGACATTCTTTAGGCCAAACTTCAGCACTGAAGGATAAAACTCACCCCCAGCAGGTCTGAGCCTCTCCAGGTACTGCTTGTCCTCCAGGCTGTGGGCAGTGGAGATGACTTTGGCCCCTCTGTGTTGGGCCAGCTGAATCGCGATGGTACCGAACGGCTGAGAAGGGAAAAGCTGGGTCAGTGACCAATTTATTAATTCATTTATTTACACCAACAGTTTGATGGTGTTTAAGAACAATTATATTGTAAAGGCCAGCCAGGAGAGTATCCAGAAATGAACTTCTGCAACAAAACACAGCTGAACCAAGAACTGAATATTCACAGATCTGCTTCTGTCCTAAGTGAGGCCAAAACAACTCTTCAGTGACTGGGAAGCTCTGAATGAACTTTTGGTCAGTAACTGGTTCTTGTCTTCAACAAAACAGCTCAGATTCTGCTTTAATTACTACATCCACTTTCACTGCAGTTGGAACTTGGAGCTTGAAGGAAACAAAGCTCCAAGGAAAAAGCCCCAGCCATGTTTACATTACAGAACCTTGGCTGAGGGAGCCCCACATCTTCATCAGCACTAAGAACTGCAGGGATGCAAATCAAGTTATTTATATCCAACAAAATGTAAAAAGCAGAGGTAGGAGAGGACTGAAAAATAAGGCATTTTCCTGCAGTTATCCCTGAGGACTCAGGGCAAAACTGTGTCACTGTAGGACACCAGAACACCCTCCCTGTCTGCACAGGGCCAACAGGCAGGACAATATTCCAGGCAGGACAATATTCCTGGCCAGGATCTCACACGGGAAAGCCCTTCCTGCAAACCCAGGAAATGAAGGGCGTGGCAGCACTCCCTGGCGAGCTCAGCTGAGAGCAATGCAGGGGCTGTGTGCCAAGGCAGGTTTGTGCAGAGGGAATCTGTGCCCGTTGCCCAGCTGCTACCCACACTTGCTCCATCCAGGACGAGGACGCTTCTGCCCGGGGACACCTGGGACAGGTAGTGCAGGGCCGTGTACGCGCGGAGCCCGTCCCGCACCGTCCCGGCGGCCTCGGCCCAGCAGACCTTCTCTGGCTTGTGAACTGGGGGGGAAGACACAAACACACACACACACACACACACACACACAAACACACACAAACACACACACAAACACACACAAACACACAGAAGAGATGGTAAAAACCCAGGAAAATCCCTGAGGCTTATTTAGCCAAACCTGTGACAGCGAGTCAGGAAGGCTCCACCTGCACACAGGTCAACATCACTGACTCCTGTTCCCCTCTCATATTAAGAAGCCATGGAGAGGATATTTTGCCATGTTTTACATAATTAAATTAGGGATTCAATTTTGGTATAACCCAGTTTAAGGTTAGCCACCTCATAACTACACAGATGGAATTCATGGGCAGTCACGGAAACAACACAACCCAAATTTAGATTTTTAGAATCCCAGGATGGTTTGGATTGGAAGGACCTCAGAGCCCACCCAGTGCCACCCCTGCCATGGCAGGGACACCTTCCACTGGCCCAGGCTGCTCCAAGCCCTGTCCAGCCTGGCCCTGGACACTTCCAGGGATCCAGGGGCAGCCACAGTTTCTTTGGGAACAGCAAATTTAGAGCAAAAGAATAGCTTGCTCAAGGTAACAAACTGTTGGAAGAAGGACAGGGACTCCCACATTTAGTATCCTTTCATTAAAGTAATCTATGCCCAGAAAGGGAAAACTGGAAGCTCAAAATAATTGAAAACAATGTTTCAATTCTAGGCTTTCCCTGACCCTCATCCCTGAAAATTCCTTTCTCCAATTCCAGTCTGCTTGTTTCACCCTGTCTGTTAGTCTGGTCCCAAGTGATACTGCTGGACTGAGTCAAAGGGAAGAAAAAAAGCAAATTTCTCCTCATTAAATTTTTTGGCAGGTTAGGAAAATTATAACAACAATGGAAGAACAAAACAGGAAGTTAGAAGGGGAAAAAAAGGAAAAAGAAAAAATCAGGCTCAGCTTGTCAGCTTTAGGTCCTCATGAACTGTGAAATTGTGACAGCAAAGAAAAAGCCCTCGAGAGCACTGAGTGTTCAAACCTCTGTGACTTGGTGGGGCAGCTGGAATTTTGGAATGTTGGAATGGAAGGAGTGTGCCCAGAGCTCCAAGGTAATGGGCTCCCTTTTAGAAAAGCTAAAACAAAGTGTACAGATACAGTAAAAATTATTATTAGCAAAACATATAATCTACAAACCCAAATAATGCTCGTGAACCAGGATAACTTCACAGACACCAGACTCCTCAGAATCCAGGGGCAAAATTCCTGAAAAAAAAAGGAACACAGACCTTGAATTTCACACAAGCAATCATTCCAACCAAAGCATTCCCCCAAGGAACTCCCTGGTCCTGTCTGGTCTGGGTTCAGTGCCCTCTTGGCAGGTTTAGGACAGGTAGGAGACCTTGGCCAGGTCCCAGGCTGGGGTGTCTGTGGGCACAGGGCAGTTCCAGAGGTGCTTCTACAGCATTTTGGGGTTGAGGGAGGAAGAATGGGGACACCACTGAGTGCTGTTTGGTACTGGCAGTGTCGTTTTTGTCTGGTGATGGCTGAACTCGTTCCACACCCTGAGTGCTCCTGCTCCACTCCAGGCCATGGATCACAGAGGAGGGATCTGAGGCACAGAGCAGCCACCCCACAGCCCCTCTCCTCTCCCAGCCCCATTCCTGAACGTGTGGTTTGCAAAGGCAGCAACAGAGGCACAGGAAGAAGCAGAGGATGAACAGACAGGGATGTGGAAGTGCTAAAAAGCAGGAATAGGAAAAAGGAAGTGCAGGAGAAACAAACTACCCAGGGAAGGCAGAGAAAGCAAAAGCAGAGTAGGGAGAAAAAAACCCTGCATCCTGGTTATAACTGAGCTTTTTACCTTCACTGGCCACAGAACTCTCCTGAGCAGGAGGTTCTGGCACCTGCTCCATCTCCTGAATTAATGTCCCCTCCATCCCAGGGGATCCATTTCTTTTCCATCCCATTCTTTTCTTGCCTCACCCCCACAAATCTCACATTCCATTTAGACCAAAGGGCTTTGCCTTGCAAATCTGGCTGCTGTGTCCAGTCTTTCACAGTTCCCATTAAAAATGTGCTTGTGCCCACCTGGAGCTGTCTCCAGGGTCTATCCAGGGAATAATCAGTCTCTAGGAGCTGCCTAGAGCAGTGCTTGTGCAATGAGGGAGTAATGCAAGAAGGACCACAATGTCCAAACACACATTCTCCCCACATCACTCTCCACTCTGTCCTACTTTCAGAACTTCAGTCATCCTCTATTCCTTTCATTCAGCACACAAAATACAAACATGTGGGACAGAAATAACCCCTCTCTCCTAAGGCATCATTCACAATTTGGTGGTTAATACAACATCATATTTTCAATCCTAAGGGAACATTCTTAGAACAGAATTTCCATTTCTAAGTTTATTCCTGTGACAGCAGTTTAATTTTGAAAATACATGGTCAATTTAGCTTTACCAATTATTCTAACCTTGGTCATTCATTATAAAAAGATGATTGTTGGTGTCAGTTGAGGCAAACAGGCATTAACTTACCCACCACTTCATCATCTGGCTGGAAAAAGGTCACCTTGCTTCCAACTCACCATGGAGAGGTGAAAAGGAGGAAAGAAGGGAAGAAGATAAATATTTATGGCAGGAATGGGATGTGCATTTGGAAGCACTGGTTTTCACTAGCTCACAAAACTAAAGATACACATTTCTAGTGAAAAAACATAATTGTATTGATTACACACATGCCAAGCCCAAATGCTGAATTCCCTGAACTTTGGCAGCTGACCCACAAGGAGCCCCATGCAGGAACACAGAGGTGGTGTCTGAGAGCCAGGCTGCACACCCCAGCTCAGGGCAGTGATGACAGCACTGGGAGGGCAACCAAGGAAGCAGAGAGCTCCTGCTCCTAAAGTGCCCTGGCCAAAGAGGAGTCCTTGGCTCTGACTGGAGTCCCTGCTCCCTCCCCTCCCTGGGCAGTGACACTCACTCACCTTCCAGCACAACTCCTGAAATTTCTCGCCCAACGGGCACAAGTTCCTTCTTCAGTTTCATTTCTGACAGGAGCTAAAGGAAAACAGTGCTGACAACATTCTTGCTAAAGCTCTCTAGTTACATATGTATTATCATCCTACAGTGTGGGATCATCACAGCAAGGCTGGGCCATTACCCAAATGTTATCCAGGGGAAGAAAGTGCACACATTCCTCAGTCAGTGTTAAACCATGGCACTGAGTTCTGCATTTAAATTTAGAAACATATTAAAATATAAAAGCAGGGAGTTATTACCAGCCAAGCCAACCTGTGACTTAGAGTGCAGATGAAGATAAAAGGGATTTACTGCGAGAGATCTCACAGCTGACAATTGATCCATCTCCATAAATAAAGAACTAAATTCCAGATGCTTTTTATTCAGAGCTGTGCAAGAAGCCCAGCCCAGTCCTGTGCCCACTGGCAGCAGCAAAGCCACAGCCTCAGCTTGTGCCAGTCACCAGCCAAGGGCCATGGAAACCTCAGACACCCCCAGCTTTACACATCACTGAGCAAATACCTTTGTATCCACCCAGCTCAGAGCACAGGCTCTGACCTGCACCTTCACATCGTGGTCTCTGGTGGCAGGAAGGTTCTCCTAGGACAGATTTACAGGTGCTGTGTTAGACAATGGATGTGCCCACAGGAGCTTCTCCAGCTCCTGAAAGCACTTCTCCACTTCTTAGATTGTTTTGTAGGGAGAGTAGGCAGGTTTCTTCCATGAAAAGGGGTTTACAACACCATTTTGAGTACATGTACATTACTGTTGTTATTATTATTATTATTATATTATTATTATTGTTGTTGTTATCATCATCATCAACAGCATTAGCATTATATTATTATATTATTATTATTATTGCAAAGTGGGCACTAGACCTTACTTATCATTATTATTATTATGTTACAACACACTGATATTATTATTGCCAACTGATCTCTAGACCTTACTGAACTTCATCAGACACTGACATCATTTTTCTGTTGAGGTTTTTTTTCACTTTATCAGAGGCACAAATCCTGACAAATCCACTGAGGTGAACATTCAAGTCCAAAATGAAGTCCAAATGATGTCAAAGAAACAACCCCAGTAAGAACTGGTGTTCTTACCCCAAACCTGACAGATCCCTCAAGCTCTATTTCTACTTTTTCAGGGACTAGAAAATTCAGCCAGGAAATGTTGGATGCAGGGTTCATTTTTCATGCCTGCAAAGCTTGATTGTAAAGTCTGGCCACCAAAACTGCAGAGAAATCCAGCAGTGGTCTTGGCAAGTGCTGCCTGATGACAAAATGCACCTCCCCTACCTTCCTTCCCCTGCCTGTGTGTGCAAGGACCCTACCAGTCCTTTCCCAAGCCTGCACAATTTCTGTGCCTCAATTCCCCCGTGGCACTCAGTCAAACTCTCCTCTCCCACAGCCTGACAGACAGAGCTGCTCTGATGGGAACTCACTCTTTCCTGGAACACAAATGTCATTTCCTCTCCAGGAGAATTCTGCTGACCATACAGGGCCTTCATAGTGACCTGAAAAACACAGCAACCAAACTGTGACATCTGCAGTGTCTGTGGGCAAACAAGGCATTAAAGCCCTGCTACATTAAATTAAATTAAATTAAACCACTCTGTAAGAAATACAGCCATTATTTGCAGGCAATTTGAGTCTTAGTGATACAGAAGCTCTAAACCAGATCAACAGGTTTAGTTGCCCATAACAGAGAAAATCCACAGGACTGAGGATCCCAGAATCCCAGACTGGGTTGGGTTGGAGGGACCTCAGAGCCCACCCATCCCACCCCTGCCATGGCAGGGACACCTCCCACTGTCCCAGGCTGCTCCAGCCCCAGTGTCCAGCCTGGCCTTGGGCACTGCCAGGGATCCAGGGGCAGCCCCAGCTGCTCTGGGCACCCTGTGCCAGGGCCTGCCCACCCTGCCAGGGAACAATTCCCAATTCCCAAGATCCCACCCAGCCCTGCCCTCTGGCACTGGGAGCCATTCCCCGGGTCCTGTCCCTCCAGGCCTTGTCCCCAGTGCCTCTGCAGCTCTCCTGGAGCCCCTTCAGGTACCGGTGTGGGTACAGCAGAGAAGGCTCAGCAGGACACAGGATCTCCTGACGGCTGCCCCGAGCAGTCAGGGGCTCTCTGCCCCCAGCCACACAATCCAGACAGGGCACTGCAAAGGGAACACAGGGAATTCCTGTGCAGGCACACAGCGAAACTCACGCGTGACTTCACCAAAAATCACCGCTTGGGTTGCTGGTCTCCTCTCCCGACTCGGCAGTGTCGTCCTTAACGAACAGGAACTTCTTAGAAAGGAATAAGAAAAAACAAACAACCAAACACTAAAATTGAGTTAACAAGGGAAAAGGAAAGCAGGGGGTAGAGACGCAGGAAATCATTATTGCAGCTCTAATCCCTGAGGGATCACTCCGAGACCCCCCGCATGTCGGGCCCGTGCCCACCCCGCGACCCCTGGGGAGCCCTCAGGGGCTCCGAGCGAACCCGGCCCGCACCGAGAGGCTCCAGCAGCCCCGGGCCGGCCCTCAGGGGCTCCGAGCGAACCCGGCCCGCACCGAGAGGCTCCAGCAGCCCCGGGCCGGCCCTCAGGGGCTCCGAGCGAACCCGGCCCGCACCGAGAGGCTCCAGCAGCCCCGGGCCGGCCCTCAGGGGCTCCGAGCGAACCCGGCCCGCACCGAGAGGCTCCAGCAGCCCCGGGCCGGCCCTCAGGGGCTCCGAGCGAACCCGGCCCGCACCGAGAGGCTCCAGCAGCCCCGGGCCGGCCCTCAGGGGCTCCGGCTCCGCGGGACTCCCGAGCGCCGCGACGCGCCCGCGGTTGCCATGACACTCCCCCACTTCCGCCTCGCCCTCAGGCACCGCCCCCGCCCTGCAACCAATCACGACCTCCGGCAGCACCGTAAGCGCTCGCGATTGGTCGTAGTAGCCGCCATTCATCGCGAAAGCCGAGGCGCGATTGGCCCGCGCGGATGTCACTCATCCGTGAGGAGAGGAGGGAGGCAGCGGCGCCCGGCGCGACCTCTGGGACACCATCACTGGGAGAGGAAGACGCCACCTGCAATTACCTCATGCATGAGCTCCGTATGCACAGTACAGGCCCCTCCCGCGGGCTGCGAGCGCGAAGCGCGGCCGCGCCTCACCGCTCATCGAGCGCTGACCCCTCAGCCTAGCAGAGCCGTGATTGGTCGGGGAGGCGCCGTCCTGCCACTATCCCGGTCTCTGATTGGTGGAGCTTCCTGCCCGTCATGTGGGGGGCGGGCGGAGGCTTGCGTCATAGCGGGGCTGTCAGAGCTCTGATTGGCCGGAGGGGGCGGGGCTCTGCCGCTTTTCCCGGCTCTGATTGGCTCTACGCCGTGCCCGTCACGCGGGGGCGGTGGCCGCGCGTCAGTACGGCGGCCGCGAGGGGCTCCTCCCCCCTCCCCTCAGACGGGGCGAGGGCGGCGATGGCGCGTCCGGCGGCGGCGGCTGCGGGCGCCGCTCCGGCCCCTCCGGCCCCT
>VZSE01007859.1:419-15160 GCA_013398275.1 Promerops cafer
GGGGGCCGGGGGCCGCGGCTGTGAACACGGGGTGACGAATTTCACCCCAGAGGTGTGAAGCTGCTCGGTGCTGCCCCTCGCCCCCGCGCGGGGCCGGGGCCGGGGCTGGGACCCACACGGGAGCTGCAGCGGGGTCTCAGTAGCTCTGCTGGGGGAGCTGCAGTAGGGCTGCAGCACGGTCTGCAGTGGGGGTGCTGGGGGGGTGTTGTGGGGCTCTGGTGGGGCTTCAGTGGGGTTTGCAGTGGGGCTGCGGTGGCGCGTCCCTGTGTCTCCCCCTGCAGCATGACCCCCTGTGCCTTTGTGGGACACCCCCCACCCGGTTTGGGGGTGCCGGCCTCCCACCGCCCCCTGACGGCCCCCTCTGCGCTGCGCGGTGCCGGCAGTGGCAGGGGAACCCCCACGGGCGCGGGTGTCGAGAGGCAGGCCCGGGGCTGGGAGGAGCCCCCCCGCCGCGTTCCCAGGCCCGCAGGTGTCGGCCGGCGGGTGTGAAGGTTTCCCGGGAAACGGCCCCGCCGAGGGACGGAAAATCCATCAGGGAGCACGGGGACACGGGCACGGCACGGGCCCCCAGAGCTGCTGTGCACAGCCTGGTCTGGGGCTACGTCTGGGGGCACAGGACCCCCGAAGTGGGTGTGCACAGCCCGCTGGTACAGCGGGGTGCAGGATCCCCCAAACGGGATGTGCGAAGCCCCGGGAGCATGAGGGGCACAGGATCCCCACAAAGCTGGGGGGCGCAGCTGAGGGGATACAGCTGGGGGCACGGGACCCCCAAACCGTGTGTGCACATCTGAGCACTGCCCAGCACCGACCCAAACGATCCGAGCCCACCAGTGCCAACCGCATTCCGACACCCAGGCCCAGCCTGGGGGCTCAGGGCTCTCTGGCCGGACATCTGCGCCCCACGGCCCAGGCCGGGCACGGCCCCTTCCCCGCGGCCGGCCCCCTCCTGGGTCGCATTAGCTGATGAGCTCCCGGGTAATGAGTTCTGCACCCGCCGCAGCCGCTTCCCACCTCCCTGTTTGGACAAGTGCTGGGTGCGGCTGGGCTGGGGCAGCCCCGGCCGTGGGCTCAGAGCCCCCGCAGGGTTGGGAAAATCTTTCATTCCAGCAAATAGCGTTTAAGTCTTGTGAATTCCTTTAGCTTCAGCCAAAGGTGCTTAGTCCTTCATTAATGTGTGCAAGTGGTTATCTTAGCCTTAAAGACCGTGGGCCTGAGCAACACCAGTAAGAAGACGTATCTTGGCCAGACCACAGAGCTGGGATGTATTCAAAGAGCAGAAGTTTTTTTGGAGGCCTATGGCCAAAACTGGATAATTTGAGAAATGGGATGTTCCCCAAACGAGCACCAGAGACCCTCAAAAGACCCCTATTCTTATGTAAATAAGCTCCAAAAAGTTATATCAATATGAAAAAGGATTTGCAGGAATGTTTAGCATACATGTATGAGTTTTGGGAAATGTAATTAATGACTTACAAAGATTTAAACTGGTCTGTTAGCCAGCTGTGGTGTGTGCAGTAGGAGATATCCCCTCCACACCCAGCACTGAAATAAAGTAACACTACTTTCTAATACTGAAATTACAGTGTTAGAGGGCTTTATTGCCAACTTTTGGTGACAGCAGGACACCCTGCAGCCCCTCACCCCGGGGAGCAGGGTGGGTTCCCCCATCCCTTCAGCCCCTATCAGTGGAGCAGGGTGCAGGGCCATGAGGCGCCATGGCCAGGGCACCACGACAGAGCTCAGTCAGTGCCCAGCTCAGGCTGTGCCCCCAGGAGCCCCCAGCCCTTCTGCTGAGAGGTGCCTGCCCTGCTGGGACCCTCCCAGGACACGTCCCTGCCACCCTCAAGACTTTGGCACCCAGCACGGTGCGCCCCAGTGCCCTGGGGACCCCAACCCGCAGCAGCACAGGGACCCCCAGACCGAGCAGGGGCACAGCCTGGCAGGTCCCCAGATGCCTCAGTTTGTCTGGAGCCGTCCGTGGCTGCATCCCATCAGACTGCAGGGACAGAAGCAGCACGGCCAGCGCAGGGATGTCTCTGGGGAGGGAGCACCCCGGCCCCCCACCCAAGCAGCCTGCACGCCCCGCACCCCCTGCCCCTTAGGGCCCTCAGTCCGAGCCGGAGCTCACACAGCAGCCCCGGAGCCGGGGCTGGCAGCTGGGCAGAGGGCAGGGAGCTGCGGGACTGCGCTGGGCGCCAGGGCTGGCGGCTCTGGGCCCGGCGCTGGAAGGTCAAGTCCCGGGTGGGGCTGCCGCCGGCAGAGCCGCTGCGCGGGGAGCTGCGGTGCGGGGCGATCCGCTGCGGTGCTGCGGCGCGATGCGGGGCTGGCGGCACGTTAGCATCTCTCACGGCCGTGTGAATGGGTCCCCACACACTTCCCAGCGCCGGCAGGGCCAATTAAGGACCAAAGGAGTCAGATCTGACACCTCTGCAAATGGGCCCGGCATTCCCAGGCTCCTGCCGCCCGCCCGGAGCGGGGCGAGGCTGGGGGAGCTCGATACCTCCAGGTGGGCTCAGAGGCATCGCCCCGCACCCCCGGCCCAAATGAAGCCGGGGTTACCCCCAGGCGCGGCCAGCAGAACGGCCCGCAGCCATGGCCGGACAGAGCCCCCAGCTCCTTCGGCAGAGTCCCCCGCTGCGTCCGCTCGGGCAGGAACGGGGTGCGGGGCAGGGGGGTCCCCCGGGGAAGCTGCGGCTGCGGCACTACCTGTCCTTGCCAAGATCGAGACCCTGCGCCTCGNGGCCCTGCTGCGGCTGCGGCACTACCTGCCGCCCGCGCTGGCGCCCGCCGGGCAGACCCTCACCAAGATCGAGACCCTGCGCCTCGCCACCCGCTACATCGCCCACCTCTCCGCCCTGCTGGGGCTCGGCCGGGGGGCGCCGGCCCCCCGACACTGTCCCCTCTGTCCCCGGGGCCTGGGCTGCTGCCAGGACACGGACCCCCGCGGTGCTTCGCCGCCCGGCGCTGCGGGCTGGGGGTCACCTCCCATGGCGGGGGGCTGCCCGGGGCTGCCCGGGGCTGCCGGCATGGCGAGGGGCGCCTGGGGGTCACCCCTCTGCAGCCCTGCTGCGGGCACTGCCCCAGAGGTGCTTGGGGGTCCGGAGCTGGGGTTAGAGACCTGGGGGTCACCCCCCTACACCCCTGCTGCAGGAACCCTCCCGGATGTACTTGGGGGTTCCAACATCGGGATGGAGACCTGGGGGTCTCCCTCCTACATCCCTGCAACCGGGACCCCTCCAGAGGTTCTTGGGGTTTCCAACATCGAGACGGAGACCTGGGGGCCACCCCGCTACATGCCTGCAGTGGGGACCTCCTCAGAGATGAACACGGCTGTCACCTCCACTGCGTCGCCCTGGCTGACCCCTCCCCACTCTGCAGGGGCTGCGGCCCCCCCGGATCTCCCTGGTGATGTCCTGGACATGGGATTGACGCTGTCAGAGTTCATGGGCACAGGGACCCAGGTACGTGCTGGTGGGGATTGGGGTGACTCTCCGCATGGGGCTGGCATGGGACAGGGATCAACCCCCCTTGGGGCAGCCTCAGAGTCCTCTTGGTGTGGGGCAGTGCAGGAACTGGTTTTGGGGTAACAACAGCCTTGTCTGAGGTGGGGAATGGAGAAGTGAGCCTTGCTCTGTGCAGCGGGCGAGGTGGATCCCCCAGCCTGCCCCTTCTTTCCTGGTGCTTCCCTCCCTCATGTTTGTGGGGATCCCATTAGTGGGGGCAGAATGGAGTCCGTTGTCCTGCTTGTCCCCGCCCAGGAGCATTTCCAGTGGGTGGGCTGTCACTCCCACGACCCCAGCCCTGCCTGCAGCTCTTGTGTGGCTGCTCACGCTCTCGCTGTCTGCTCCCCAGGATCTCTCTGCAGACCTGCTCTCACTGCTGGAGGCTCTGTTCCCACCACAGCCCCGGCACTGACCCGGATGAGGCCCCGGGCCTGGAGCACCCACTGCCCCACCATGCCTGTGCGGGCCCCTGCAGCTTGGGGACACACGCAGCCCTTGGGATGGCTGCAGGAACGAGCTGCCCCGCCGGAGCCTGGAGCCGTGCTGGACGCGCCGGGTGGCGGCTGGACGTGAATAAACCCTTGTGCCCTCTCTGAGTGTCCGTGTGGCTGTTCCCAGGAGCTGGGCACGGGATGGGGTTTGGCACGCCTGGGGTCTCCTCGCTGGGCTGCGGGGCTGGGGGGTGTGGAGCAGGCAGGCACCAGCAGGGAGAGCAACCTGGGGGAGTATCAAGAGAGGCGCTCCCCTTGCCCTGGGGCCGGACCCCTGGCCAGGAAGGGGTGAGGATCCCCAGTACCCTCCAGATCCAGCCTCCCCACCTGGCAGTTCTGGGCCTGTGGGAGCTCCCAGTGCAGGGTGAAATGGGTAGATTTGGGGTCCAGCTCGGTGTGGGGGTGGGGCTGAGCCCCTGGGCTGGAGACCCTGCCAGGAGCAGAGTGTGGGAGCCTGTGATGGGGACCCTATGCCCCCAACCCCCATGGTGGCTCCCTGAAGTCTGGGGTCCCCATTAGCAGGAGGGTGTTGGGACCTGGCAGCCATGTGCTAATGTGTCAGGGGAGTATCCTCCCAGCTCTGGGGTCTGGGGTGAAGGGCGGGGGGTTAATGAACCCCGTGGAGTGTGAAAGGACTCCCTAATGAGGTTAATATCCTCTGCTGGGGCGGAGGAGGGGGGTGACAGAACGGGAGACAAGCCTTTGAGGTGTAAACAAGCCCCCTGCCCTGCCCTCTCCTAGGCTGCAGCCCCCGCTCTCCAGCCAGGGCTAAAGGGACCTGGGCATGTGCTCCAGCCATGGGGACACTGCCGTGGGGATGAGCACAGTCTGGGGGAGCAGCTGGCAGTCACAGGGCTGGGAGGAGGGACCTGTGGGTCTCTGGGCCCCCCAAATGCTGCACCTCAATGCAAGGAGCCTTTGTGTGCTCTGATACCTGGCCCTGGCAGCAGCGGTGCCAGACCTGGGGGCACTGGCAGCACCCCCTGGGCTGGGGGGCTCCCTCCCACAGATGTGGGGCACGTCCCAGGGTCCATTCCTGTGTGTGAGCACCACGCACGCTTACGTGTGTGTCCATGTGCTGTGGGTGGCAGGGGAAGGACCGTGCTGTTCCAAGCTGCTGGCTACGTCAAGGACCATTCAGAGCTGCCAAGGGCGCCCACGCCGCTCCAGCTGCAGCTGCAGGTGCTGGCTCTCTGCAGTACCTGCCCCGGTACCTGCCCTGGTACCTGCCCCGCTCCCCCTCGTGCCCCCGAGCAGATGCAGGAGCCCTCAGCAGAGAGCCTCGGCACTGTGAGCATCGGCCCTGCCATGGCCTGGCTGGGGAACGCCAGGCAGGACACCCTGGACGCAGGTGAGGCGGGGGGAATGGGGTGTCTGGTCCTCCAGGTGTCATTGCTGGGCTGGCCGGGGTCCCAGGCAAGACCATGAGGGGTACTCTGGGCAGGGAGAGGGGCACAGCAGTAATGGCCTGAGGTGGGTGGCGTGTCGGGGTCAGCTGCCATTGTCTTCCTCTGCCCTGCTTGGTGCCAGGGACCCCATAACTCTGGGGGCATGGAGGGGCTCTGGGGGCTGCGGGGGGCTCTGGGATAGCAGCAGGATGGAGCGAGCAGGCAAGCATGGAACACAGGGAAGTGAGCTCAGAAATGTGATGTCGGCACTGTGGCCCTGGGCAGGGGGACAGGACCTACGGTGCTGAGTGTGGCCTGCCCCACCCAGAGCCCCCACCTCAGGGTTGCCACTGCCCCTTTGCCTGTTGTGGCAGGTAGGGGCCATCCAGACCCAGGCCCTGCAGTGGGAAACACCAGTGCGGAGCCCCCCAGCGCGACGCCCCCCGAGTGGGGCTGCGCCTGGAGCCCCCCCGAGGAGAGCGGCGAGGAGCCCCCGCGGCTGCCCACCTTCTCCCCGGCCGCCCAGGTGCGCGTGGCCGTCACCTTCGCCCTCTTCGCCCTCTCGGCCGGCTGCAACCTGGCGGTGCTGCGGGCAGTGGGGGGCCGGGGCAGCGGCCGGCGCCCCCACATCCGCCTGCTGCTGCGGCACCTGGCCGCCGCGGACCTGCTGGTCACCGTGGTGGTGATGCCGCTGGACGCCGTCTGGAACATCACGCTGCAGTGGCGGGCGGGCGACCTGGCCTGCCGCCTGCTCATGTACCTGCGGCTGCTGGCCATGTACGCCTCCGCCTTCGTCACCGTGGTCATCAGCCTGGACCGGCAGGCCGCCATCCTGCGCCCGCTGGCCATCGCCCGCGCCCGCGCCCGCAACCGCGCCATGCTGCACGTGGCCTGGATCCTCAGCGCGGGGCTGGCGGTGCCGCAGGTACCGACCCCGGCGCCCCTCCGGCCCCTGCCCGTGACAGACCCCCAGTCACCCAGCCCGGTGCCTGCTGACGCTGTCCGGGCTCACTGCCAGGGCCCGTGCCGCTGTGTGACCTGCAGGGTGGGGACGGAGAGCCCTGTGGGATGGGCATGGAGAGCTGGCAGTAGAGTGGCTGTGGCAGTGGTCCCCCCTCACCCAGCTCTGCCCACTGCCTGGGGTGCCCCCAGGCCCCTGTCAGTGAGGAGCAGAGCCAGTGCAGGGCTCGTAACAGGTCCCACCCCACAGGCTCGGCCTGTCCCTGTGGGTCTGGGGGGTCCCTGCTTTGGCCTCCAGTGCCCTCCCTGGCTCGGGAGGAGCAAACCCCCGTCACCCCATCCCACCGCTCTTGCCTCCAGCTGTTCCTGTTCCACACCATCACCCTGCGCCCCCCGCACAACTTCACCCAGTGCACCACACGCGGCAGCTTCCCCCGGCCCTGGCACGAGACCCTCTACAACATGGTGGGCTTTGCCTGCCTCTTCCTGCTCCCACTGCTCATCATGGTCTGCTGCTACGCCCGCATCCTGCTGGAGATCTCCCGCCGCATGGGCTCGGGCCTCTGTGAGTGCCAGGCACCACGGGACACAGCCCCATGCCCAGGGGAAGCCCTGTCTGGAGCTCTGTAGGGACCCCCCGGCTTTCCCCCAGGGCTCGGGGCCCCCGTCCCAGCCCCGTTTTCCCCTCACGGGCTGTGCCCCTCCAGTCTCCTCGCAGGACGCGTCTCTGCGGTGCTCCAGGAACGACATCCCCCGAGCCCGGCTGCGGATGCTGCGGATGAGCCTGGTCATCGTCTCCTCCTTCATCCTCTGCTGGACCCCCTACTACCTGCTGGGGCTCTGGCACTGGTTCTGCCCCCGCGCCATGGAGAAGAGGATCTCGCCGGCCCTCACCCACATTCTCTTCATCTTTGGCCTCTTCAACGCATGCCTGGATCCCATCACCTACGGGCTCTTCACCATCCCCCTCCGGGGGGGCTGCGGGTGCCCGTGCGGGCACGGCCCCCTGGCCCAGCCCCCCTCCCCAGCCACCGGCTCCTTCCACTGCTCAGCCTCCTCCCTGCCGCCCAAGTGGGGAGTCCAGGGGGTGCGGAGGTCCCGAGGGGCTGCCAGGGATGCCTCCTGTCACAGCAGCTCCCTGTGAGACCAGCACGGCCGCAGGGGTGCTCAGGGCAGGGGGGGTCTGGCAGCAGGATGACCGGGTCAGCACAGGTCCAGTGGGGATGGAGTCACTGCTGACCTCCTCCTGCACCCTGAAGTGCCTCTGCAGGCTTGCGGCTGGTGGGGGTGCCCCCGTCCCCTCTCCCTTCTCTGTGCCCTGAACAGCAATAAAGTGTCCTATGGTCACCTCTTGTCCCTCCCGTGTCCCCCAGCTGGGAGCTGAGCTGGCGTCCCCAGAGCCAGCACCCTCACCCACGGGGGTCACAGCTGCCCCCGTCCCCACCACGGGTGGCTCAAGAGTCCCCAGGGAGGGGCAGATTCAAGGCCATCCACAGCCTGGCCAGGGCTGGGTGCTTCCCTCCCTGTTCATCCCCACAGGGCTCTGCGTCCCTGTGGCTGCAGGGCTGGTCCCTGCCAGCCAGCACCGGGCTGGTGGCAGTCCCAGGGTGCTGCTGATGTCGGCTCTGCTCCAAACAGGAGCTCCTGGCTCCTGCCCAAGGCTGTTGGGAGGCACACAGGGCCAGCTCTGCCGCCTGCAGCAGCTCCCCAAGGCCAGCGCTGCCGGCGGAGCCAGCACGGCTGCTGGGGCCCGGAGACGTGGGCGAGGGCTGGGGGTGCCTGGGCCCCCCACTCCCCCAGCACCAGGAGAATGGCCAGGGAGAGGGACAGCCCAGAACTGCCCTGGCATCCCCCCAGCCTCAGGGAAGGGAGCACAGAGCTGGGCTCTGCCCGGGGGTCCCCCCTGTGCTGCGGAGGGACGCTGGGCCCCCTTGGCTGCTCAGTGCCCACTGCCCAGTGGGAACCCCATCACAGCCCACCGGCAGTGCGGCCTCACGCTGGGGCACAGACGGGGGTGCTGCTCCTGCTGAGGGGTCTCTGGCTCCAGCCTCTGGTCCTGTGCCAGGAGCCAGCTCAGCCGGTGCGGGCAGTGGGCAAGGCAGGAGGGCAGCCAGAAGCTGTGCCCAACAACGGCAGTGCCAGCCATGCTTGCAGGGATTTATTTGAAAGTGGCAAAGGAAAAATCTAGCGGAGCTGCTTCAGCTCTGAAAAATGATCTCACACCTGCTTGAGGCCTGGAGGGCCAGCACACCAGTCACTCCAGGCTCTTGTGGGGGTCTCCATTCTGTGGGGCTCAAGGGAATGAGGGGCTGCAGTCCCAGGTCTGTGTGGGTCCTCTGTGCTTCTGGGGCAGGATGGGGCTTCCTTGGCACGTGTCCACAGGGTGGGGGGAATGTGTGAGGGGGCTGAGTCTCAGGCAGGGACTCGTGTGAGTATGAAAATACCACCTGGTATGGGAACACCACCTGCTGCCAGCCTGAGAATTGCTGCGAGGGGAGGAGCTGGTAGAGCCAGAGCTCCACCCAGCAAAAAGCCTTCCCTTGTGGCATGCTGCTGTTGCTGTAGCCCCGCTGCTGGGAGCACCCTGCCCGCCACAGCACAACCGGGGTGCAGACAGAGACCCCCAGCCCCCGCGCAGCTCTCCTTGGGCTGGCGGCACTGGGTGGGTGCCAGGTGGGCCCGTGCTGCCCCTCCCCTCGGCGGCTGCACAGGCCTTCGAGGGGCAGTGTGTGGTCATCGCCGTCACTGCGCAGCCACGAGGGTGCCCAGGGCTGTGCTGGTGCTGGTCCCGCCCGCTTCCCAGGGGAGCCAGAGAACGGGGACAGGGTGGCCAGGCGAGGGGACAGGGTAGGCCGGGCGATGGCAAGTGGGAGGTGATGCCGGGGGACGCCTGTACTTGGGTGACTGTGTCACCCAGCTCAGCGGTGTCACGTCGCCCCCTGCTCCCACCCCCCGCCTGCCCACGGCACAGATGGGAGGCAAAGTGCGACCCCTGGGCCGTCCACTGCCTGCTCCACTCGGGCACAGACACAGCAGCTCTAGGTGCCAGCTCCGCCGCTGCTGGGTCTCTTCTCAGTGAAGAAGCTCTTGAGCAGCATCACCTGCCCGATGCTGACCACGAAGAGGATGAGGGTTTCCCCCACTGACCAGTAAGAGACGCGCCCGTTGAGCTCCTCAGCTCTGCTGCGGTCCTGCGCCTCCCGCAGCCGGTAGTGGGTCTGGGAGTCGATCACCGCGTTCAGCATCTCATGGATGGTGACACAGGCCGATTCCAACTGGGGGACAAGGACGAGAGCGCCCTGTCGCTTCTGACACGGCACAGCTGAGGGAGCCCAGGGCTGTGCCAGGACACTCAAGAGCAGGACAGCAGTGTCTGTAGGTTCCCTGCCAGAACCCATCCAGGGTGGTTTCCTACTGGGACAGAGCTGAGAGGCCCGCCAGGGCACCCGGATGCCCAGCCCAGAGCTCACAGCGAGGGATGGGATGGCTGATGCAATTCCCTCACGTGGGATGGACACGGGCTGCTGCAGATAGGGGAGCCCAGAGCCAGCACAGCCCCCCCGAGCCAGGCAGAGGATGTGGTGTGTGGCGGGGCTGTTGGCTGGCGGTTGGCACTTCTGCATCCAACGGAGGAGGAGGGGGACAAGTCCCCAGCTGCCATCCCGCAAGGCTGCTTGGGAGCTGCAGCAGGACCCTTCCTCCCTTCCTCCCTCCCTGCTTTCCTCCCGGGACCCACCTGTGTCAGGGCAGTGACGCGGTTGTTCATGTCGGGCAGGATGGGCGGCTCATCGCCCACCTGGAAGTCGAAGTAGACGATTTTGTGGGAGAAGGTGGAGAACTCGTTGCTGAAGCAGAAGGTGTAGACACCCTTGACCTCGGTGTGGTGCGAGAAGCTGTCGTACTGCTTCTTGGTCTCCTGGTAGATGGTCTTACCGTTGGGGTCCTCCACGTAGCAATCCACATCATAGTGTCCTCCGCTGATCACCTGTGCAGGAGGTGTATCTCAGATGGTGGCACATGCCAAACAACGTGGCAAGGGCCCCCTGACCCTGCCCAGCCCCACAGCTGTGTGAGAGGCCGGCGGGCACCATGCCCATGGGATGGGGCCCAGGCCAGGGGAGCCCTGGGGAAGTTGTGCACCACAGTGCCAGCAACTCAGGTGGGGTGCCTATGGCTCAAGTGGGGTGCCTGGAGACAGGGACAGCCCTCATGACCCAGGTCAGGGGCGTCCATGGCTGATGTGCGCACATCCCAGACCTGGCTCTCAGGTGGACAGTGCTGGGCACAGGGCTGGGGTTGGGAACAACTCCTAGTGCAGCATGGAGGGAGCTGGGGTTCACATGAGAGGAGGGAACTACAGCCCTGCCTGGGGCTCTGCAGGGCACAGGATGGGAGTGTGGGCAGAGGCATGGGCAGGTGGCATGGGCAGAGGCAACAGCACACCCAAGGGCAGGGGTGTGGGCAAGGGGCACGGGCATCGGGGCACAGGCAGGCACATGGGCACGGACAAGACGCGGGCAGGGCGCAGGGACGGGGCACCAATGGGGTGCGGGCGGAGCGGGCCCCGGCAGGGATGTGGGCAGGGGGTGCAGGCACGGAGCATGCAGGGCTGCAGGAAGGTACAGGCAGGTACAGGCAGGGCAGTACTACCTGATAGTCGAGGGTGAACTTGATGCCGCTCTCCAGTTCCTGGTGGAAGCAGCGCTGGGCGCTGTCGGGCAGCTCCAGCGTCAGCTCCGTGCCGCCGGCCCCCAGCGCGCCCAGCAGCGCGGCCAGGCACAGCGTCCGCACCGCGCCCGGCATCGCGCCCCGCACCGAGCCCAGCACCAGCACCGNCGGGAACGCTCCACCGAGCCCGGCACCCTGGGACCGCCCCCGGCACGTCCGGGCCGAGCACCCGGGAACCCCGGGGATCCCCTCGGCACTCCCGGGACCCCCTGGCCGGGCGGCTGGCGTCGGGGCCACGCGAGATCAGCCTCCGTCCAAAGCTGAGCGCTTTATTAATGCTGTGAAAAACGAGTGCTAAAGTCTCCGCAGGGCCGCGGCGTCACCCCCACTCGTGCCCCTGCACCCCTGCGCACACGCAGGCTTGAATAAACGCATTCATGGAGTGATGGAACCTGCCGGCAGCCACGGCCCGCGGCACACCGTGCGTGGGCTGAGGCGTGGGGCTGGGGGGCCCGCGGGGTCTTGGCTGTGCCGCGGTGCCTGCGGCTTTCCCGGTGGGATGAAGCCCTGGGGTGAGCCCGTGTCACCCTCGGTCACTTGGCATCCCGGGTTCCCTGCCGCTGGCAGAGGCTCCCCATGCAGCCGGGCTGGGAGCGGCGTGCTCGGGGATTCAGCGCTTCCTGAATTCAGAGCTCCTCGGCGTGGCGGGGAATGAACCCCCTGAAGTTCAGACGCTTCAGAGACGAGACAAGCCCATCCCGGCGCACAGCCGGCCAGGCTGCAGCGAAGCCGGGTGAGCTCAGCCGCCGCAGCTCCGGAGCGCTCGGGCATCTCGGAAGCGGAGCGTTGTCTCCCTCTCCCGCTCCCGGACAGCCCCGACACGGTCCGTGGCTGGGCGGGTGTTCCCGCTCCTCCAGCCCCCGCGGTACTGAGCCCCTTCCCCTCCTGGAAGGCACTTCATGAGCGCCTCGGCCCCAGAGATCAGCCCCGGGGGCTCCCGGACGGGATTCGGGGAGAGAACGAGCAGGATGTACGAAAAGCGGATTGCAACCAGCGGGGAATAGGTGAACTGCAGGTGGGATCCTTGGCACGGAGCTCGGCGGTCTAGGACGGTGGGGGATCGATCGCCCGATCCGCCCGCTCCCGATTCAGCCCCTGGGCTCAGGGCTGAACCCCCTGGCCACCAGAGCGTCCCCGGAGCCAGTGCCCACTCTGTGTGGGAACCGTCCCGTTTCTGCAGGGACAGCACGGCTTTGGCCACCTCCCTGTGAACAAATGGTGACACGGCTACTGCGCCACGACCTCCTCAAAGTCGGAGAGGTGCCGCATCTGCTCTGCCTGCATGGAATGTCTGCGGAGGAGCTTCCTGTGGGCTCTCAGATCACCCCGCCTGGGTGAGCTGGGTGTGAGGGGCACCAGCGGCTTCAGCCCAGCAGCCAGTGGGGCTTTGCTGGAGCCAATGTCAGGAATCGGGGGGTTGGGGTTCACATTCAAGGGGGGCAGATATCCTGGCCTTGTGTGGGAGATGTGGTCCAGCAGCAGGGTCCCGGATCCTCGCCTCTCCAGCAAGCCGGGTGGCCGGCGCCGGCCGGTGCTGGGCGACGTGCTGGTGCTGCCAGAGGGAGAGTCACAGGAACCATCCAGCAAGGCCAGGTGGGACCCGCTCAGCTTCCTCCTCTCGGACGGCCCCTTCCCCGCCTCGGTGACCGGGGAGTCCGCGTTGTGTTCAGTGCCTGGCCTCCACCAGTGCGGAGTGTCCATCCCTGCGGCTGAGCTGGTGCTCTCCGGCTCCTCCGGGACTGCGATGCTCCGGGGCAGGCATGGATGGGTGCCTGGGCTCTTCTCGTGGGTGGCTTTCCATGCCAGTGGCCCCAGTGCCTGCTCATCCACTGGGGGAAAGAGAGAGGGGTCCCTTCCCTTGCTGCTGCTGCTGCTCCGGGTGAGGGAAGGCTTTTTGGAGAGTGAGAGGTCGCCCATGCCCGTGATGACCTCACTGTCAGCGCAGACCCGCGTGTCGTCGCGGTGACTAGAGGCCGCCAGCACCGAGGGTGCCACCAGGCCCCATGGCTCTGACCGCAGTCGCTTCAGCCGGGGCAGGTGGGCTCTCCGGGCAGCGCCAGCTCTCTGGCCCGGGGAGGGCGGCTCAGCGTCCCCAGCGTGTGAAGGCTGTGGGGTGACAATGCTGCTCTCCTTCTCAGCAGGGGAAGGTGCTGAGATGGGAGTTTTCAGGTGAGCACTGAAGGGGGCTGTGCCCTCCTCGAGGGGAGCCCTTTCCTTGAACTCCAGCGCAGGGGCAACGTTCAGGTACTGCTTGGCGGTCTTGGTGCCAGAGGCTGATGTGTCCATGGTGATGATGATCACCTCCTTCCCCTTGGCTCTGCAGGCATTCAGGAGGTGCTGCAGCACAGCCTTGTCCTCGGCATTGATGGCGTGGACCAGCGCTGAGGCTCCTGAGTGGTCCTCCAGGCTGGGGTCTGCGCCACTCTCCAGCAGCAGGGACACCACGTCCCCCCCAGCCCCTCGGATACAGGCGTGCATGAGGGCGGTTTTCCCAGACTTGTCCTGGATGTTGGGGTCGGCTCTGTTGTCCAGCAGGTACTTCACCATCTTGGCCTTGTGGATGCTCTGCTGGTCGACGTGCGTGGTGATGCAGGCCACCATCAGCGCCGTCTCCCCCTTCTCGTTGCTCTCGTTGATGTAAGCCCCCCCTTCCAGCAGCAGCCGGGTCAGCCGGAGCCGGCCGAGCCACACGGCCTTCAGGAGGGAGTTGCCCCCCAGCTCCAGCTCCGTCACTTCATCCATGGCTGCTGCTTCCCGCTGCGTGATGGCAGCGGTGGCTGGCGCCTGTGGGGGAACCACGGAGGAGAGGTGAGCCCCACTGCTTTGTCCCTGCCTTCCTGGGATGCCATGCTCTGGGCACTGCCCCACATCCCCCTGTCCCTGTGGCCATGTCCACCCACCTTGTGCTGGCAGCTGCCCGGATGCCTTGGTTTCCCCAGGAGATCAGAGAGCTTCTGGTGGTCTCCACTGGCCTGCTGTGTCTGGGGGCCACAACACGAAGCCCACTGGAGACTGTGTGAACTTCCCTGATGGCTTCCTGGGCTGGAGCCGGGATCTCTGCTTCCTCACTGCCGGAGGGAAGGAGAAACAGCCACAGTCGTGCTGTCTGTTGTGTTTCTACTGCCCCCTGCTTCTGCCGCCCCACTGACCCCCACTGCCACCCACTCCTGCTGCCCCCCGCTCCCGTCTCACTCCTCAGAGTGTTCCTGGGGTCCTGAGCAGCCGGTGCCGCCAGAGTGCCCCTGGAGAGGGCACAAGCCTCCCGGCCCTTCCCCACCCCTCCGTGCCCTCCACGGGGATCCTGCGGCCCCTGGACCTGCGGTCAGTGCTCACATTGCTCCCAGCCCCTCCCAAAGGCGCTCCCGGTACCGCTCCCTGCCCGTGAGCTCCCCACGGCCCCTTTCCGTGGGGACCCCTCGGGCCCGGGGGGAGACCCGGGCGGCGGTTCTCCCCCACTGCCGCCGGGACTGGCGTCCCTCGCGCCCCGCCAAGCCGCGGCCATCCCGCTTCCGCTGCCGCCGCCGCCCCCGGCTGCGGTGGTGATGGTGGGGTGCGCTACCCCACCCCGGTACCTGCTGCCCGGTGCCCGTGTCCGTGTCCGGTGCCGCTCTCCGGTGTTGGTGCCGCTGCCCCGTGCCGGGGCTGGTGCCGGTGTCGGTGCCTGGCGCGGG
>VZSE01007860.1:0-28909 GCA_013398275.1 Promerops cafer
CCGGGGCCTGGGGGGCGGCCGGGGGGATTGATGAGGCACCACTATCGATATGGAGGGGTGATTGATAAGGGACCCCAGGCTTCCTGCGCTCCACTCACTGGCCCCCGTTGGCTCCCTGTCGCCCTCACTAAAGCCGTACGGGCCGCTCCCGCTCTGGCGCTATGGACCGGAACACGAAGGAGAACCACGCCGCGTACCCCGGCCGCGCTGCCAAGGTAAAGGTATGGAATACGCGGCTTGTGTTCGTCTTCCCGAGCAGTTTCCTCTGCTGCATCGTTGGTCTCGACACCTGGGAGTGTGCCATTAAAATTCTGGTCGGTTCAGGGAGTGGCGGTTTTTAATTTTTACTTTTTGGGTTTTTTTCTCCCCATCACGTGTTAACTACGTGTATTGTAGTATTTTATTTTTCAGTAGCTTTCTGAGAAAATAGAGCCCAGAGCTGACTTTTTAAATTATTATAAACATACCTTATTAAATGGGGAAATCTCCTTATATTGTAAGTATTTAAGAGCCTGTAAACAGAAAGTGTGTATAATCAGATTATTTTAGATACAGTTTTTAAAAGCAAGCACTGTGTCAGCATCACTATTGATACACATGTGCAGCAGTGCTCAAGATCACCCTGATTATATATTCTTTCTATTTAGAAATACAGGCACTTTCTCACTATTTTACATAAAACCAAATAGGCCTGGAAATTTTTGGAACAGCACAAGCAAAATTTCCTTTTAATCAACCACTCAATACATGATTTTTAGTGTTTCTGTTTAAAGTGCTTGGTGTGGTTTTGCCCTGGGGCCATAAAGGTTCTGGTGTGCCCTTGCACAATTAACACGTTCCCTTTTCTCTTTGAAGGTTGCAAATCCCATCGGGGATGCCCCCAAACGTGTCCCTGTGTCCCAGCATTCAGCCCAGAGCCGCTTACTGACCAGCGGAGCTCCAGCACGAGTCCTGTGTCCTGCAAACTTTGCCCAGAGAGTTCCTGTGCAGCCCCAAAAACCTGTGCTGTCAACCCAAAAACCATCCAGCAACCCAACAACGCAGCAGCTCCGACCCAAAGTGCCCCAGCAGGCGGCTGTGAGACCTCAGGCTGCGAGCAAGAGCAGTGACAAAGCTCCCCAGGCTGCAGCACCTGGTAATTCTGAGGATGCTTTACATGTGATCACAGCTGTGGCATGCAGGATGCTCCTAAAGCTGCTGCTGATCCAGGGACAGTCCTGGAGGGAAGTTCTTGGTTGTGCCCCCAAACAGAAGAGCAGCACATGGTTCACCTCGGGTGTTACTGCACCGTCCTTGTGAATTTGTCTCTAAATTACCCAGTTAGAGCCAATATGGTGTTAAAAGCTTCCAGATGCTCAGCAGCCAGCTGGGAGTTAATGTAATTGGCATTCAGACCTCACAGGTTTTCCAAGATTCATGCACAAGAATACTTTAATTTGGGGAGGGGGAAAGAATTAATGGGTTTTTATGCTCAGAAAGCTTTTAAAATTACATTTTGCCAGTGCTGTTTCTTTCCCAGCAGTCAGCTATGCTAGGTTCCTTAAAATGTCATTGAATGGCTTCTAAAGGCTGCTTCAGATGATGCACAGGGGTTAGAGCTGTTCCCACGGGTCTGGTTCATAAATTGATTTCCTTCTCTGTACACAGCAAAAAACCCTGAAGCAGAAAGCACCTCTAAACAGAAAACTGAAGAAACCAAAAAGAAAAGTGAAGAGACTAAAAAGTAAGTTTTATGCCTAAATTCTAGATAACTGAGCCCTGCTGGAGTTCTGTTGGCTGTGGAGCCTGGTGACCCCCACACTCTGCAGACACAACACAAGGGAAGCTCCCTTTGACCTGATAATTGTCAGGAACAAGGACTTGCTGTAATCTAAAGAAAACTTTGGGCTAAAAGCAGAGTAGCTCTTTCCATGGGAGAACACTGATAGCTGCTGCCCAAGTCAAGAGATGTACTCCTGAAAACAAAGCCTCCTTCATCTGGGCAGGAGCCTGGAGTCTCATTTGGGATGAAATTGGATTTGTTTATGGCAACTTTAAATTGTTTTGCCATGCCTTGGTGATGTGTCTGGGTTAGTAGTATCTAAAGGAGCCCAGCTTGGTAAACAGTTTTCTTTTTGTAGTAGTGTGATTGGTGTAGTGTCTGCAAAAGCTTCAGGAAGGAAGAAAAGGGCTTTCAGAACTTCCTCTTGAAAAATCTCAATGCCTTTATTCTCTTGGTGTTTTCTGAAAGACTAAAATCCAGTTTAAAGCACTAAGCATCTTTTGAACAGGAATGTTATAAACTGTACATTTGAGTCAAAGCCAACACAACTATCCAGCTTTTAACTTTCCTCTTGCAGAAGGCAATGGTCTCTTGATGATTTTGAAATTGGTCGTCCTCTGGGGAAAGGAAAATTTGGGAATGTGTACCTGGCACGTGAAAAGCAGAGCAAATTTATTCTTGCACTGAAAGTGCTCTTTAAAACACAGCTTGAGGAAGCTGGCGTAGAACATCAACTACGAAGAGAAGTGGAAATACAGTCTCATCTTAGGTAAAGTTTAGTGACTCTTTACTCTGCTTTGTTTGCATCCAAATAAACAAAGTAACCCTGGTTATGATAAGGTTTCTTTGTGGTAAGATTTCTTTGTGTGTTGTGAACTGAAGGAACACGGATGAGCTGGAATTCCCGTGCTTGCCTTGAAAGTGGGGGGGCAGCAGGACAAGGAAAGGAAAGGTTTTGGACAAACACCTGGTTCAGAAGAACACTGAAATCTCTTTGCAGGCACCCCAACATTCTCAGATTATATGGCTACTTCCATGATGTGACAAGAGTCTACCTGATCCTGGAGCATGCACCTCGTGGAGAAGTCTACAGGGAACTTCAGAGGCTCACCAAGTTTGATGAGCAAAGAACTGCTACTGTAGGTTGTTCCAGCTTCCTCTCTGTTCCTCTGTGTGTCTGGAATACCTGCAGGATAGAGCCAGCCCTTCAGATCAGCTTCTGTATTCTGCTGGGGGAAACAGATTCCTTAGCTGCTAGTTGGCATCTGGGCAGGGAATAATTGGGAAGACTTAGTGCTGTGCAGGAATTTCTGTTCAGAATTGCTTAATATTGCAAGGCACAGCCTGTATTGCCAGGCTTCAAGGGTTAAGGAGTAATTGCTTTAACTTAAAACTATAATTATGCCTCAAAAAGGCTGTGCTGCAGCCAGATAAACTCAGGTGACATTGTCTTAAGGACTGTGGCTTAAGGATTGCTCTTTCTGTACCCAGTACATCACAGAACTTGCAGATGCTCTCTCGTACTGTCACTCCAAGCGTGTGATCCACAGGGACATCAAGCCAGAGAACTTGCTGCTTGGATCAAATGGAGAGTTAAAAATTGCTGACTTTGGGTGGTCTGTGCATGCTCCATCTTCCAGGTGAGAATTCAGTCTCTTGTGCACTGAAATCCTTCTGTAGTGTCAGTTGTTGTGCCACAGTTGTGGAAGGGAGGTACGTGGGAACTTGTTGAAATACTGGGGGAAAATGCTGCTGTAACAAAGGGCCTAACAGGCAACTGGTGTGACAGAGGAGGGCTCTTGTCCTGGTTTTTGGTTCAAACCTTGCTGACCCCAAAAGGAAGGTTGGTGTAGGGTTACTGTGGTCCCTGAGATGACAGACCTGCACTTGGACTCAAACATTACCCTGGCAAATTGGTTATTTTTGAGAGAGTGGGAAATTGCACCTGACAGGGGAGGAACAGATTTGTTCCAGCACGTGGGGTGAAGAAAGGAGCTAAGACTGATTGCAGGGACTGAGATACTTTCAGGAGAAGTAGAAAATGTCCTGCTGGCTCTTCTTTCCCAGCTGTTCTGGTGGTGCTGAGTCCATTCAGGTGGGCTGCACTGAGGTACAGGTGATTGCCAGCATTAGTTCTTACCTGGCTCTTGAAATGGATCCTAGAATTATCTTAATCAATGATTAACCTGGACTTTCCTTCAGGAGAACAACTCTCTGTGGGACACTTGACTACCTGCCTCCTGAAATGATTGAGGGAAGAACACACGACGAAAAGGTGGATATTTGGAGCCTGGGAGTTTTGTGCTATGAGTTCCTTGTAGGGAAACCACCTTTTGAAACAAAAACCTATCAAGAAACCTACAGAGCTATTTCCAGGGTAAGTGCCAGTGCTTATCTGGATTAGCTGGGTCATGCTTTTAGTTCTAGAAAGGTTCCAGCAAACTTAAGTTTGAAGCATAATGAAAACAAGCACAAGAATATACAAATACTTTGACAAGCAGTGAGAAACTTGTTCAGGGTTAAAATGAAATGATTTGATCTCATCTCAATAGGCAGAAGGTGCACAGCCTGCAAGGCTGGCACAGCTTTTTCAGGGTGTAACTTGGAGGCTGAGCAGAGCCCTTTGGTTCTATTGTTCAGTTATTGCTGAAGAACTTTTGCATAATTTTTAATATCCTTTTTTCCTTAGGTGGAATTCAAGTTTCCTCCATTTGTAACAGAAGGTGCCAGGGATTTAATTTCCAAGCTCCTGAAGCATAACCCCTTCCATCGCCTGCCCCTGAAGGATGTACTTCTCCATCCCTGGATCACAGCAAACTCCACCAAGACTCCCACCAGCAGGAAGAGTGATGGTGCTGCCCCATCCAAAACATAGTTTTAGGAGGGTGACTTGTGGGATGGACAAGAGGAGCCTTCTACTGTGACTACTGTAATGCTTACAATAGGAAAAGCAGGTCTTGGAATCTAGTGGCAATTGAGATGCAAATCCTTGGGTTGGCTGGTGTTTTAAACTCAAATTGCAGCATAAAATTATCTGACTTTTAGTGGAGCTTGTGGAATACTTAATATACTTGAAATCAGTTCCATGTGGGCCAGGTTTGCTGATGTAAGTATGAAGCTGTTGGAGGCTCTTGTGCAGAAAATGGTTTGTTGTTCCACCACAAGGAAGTTGTTGTTCTGGCTTATGGAACAGTGCAATATCCTGGAGATGCCTGCTCCTCCCTCCCTGGGCTGCCCAGGGTGTCTCACCTGTGGTGTAACCTGAAACTGAGCGAGGTGAAAGCCCTTTTCAAGTGTTCTAGAAATGATGTGGCAATTGGTCTTGTCTCTAGTTTTAAATGTGAGCACTCAATTTGTAAAATAAAGACTTGTTATACTGCAGCCAGCAGGGTGAGGTTCCTTGTGGCACTGCCTGGCTCCAGCACAGCTGAACTCCTGGTCCCAGAGGTGAATTCCCAAAGTACAATTCCCACCTCTGTCAGAAAGGAAGCTCAGAGTGCTGGTACCACAGAGTCCTTCACCATCCCACAACCCCAATTTAGGATTACAAGGTAAGTACCAAATGAGTTGCTACTTAACCTGCTTGGTTTATTGAAAGCTTGGCCTGCTCTGTCCTTTTCCCAATGAATTTATTCAAAGATCTGCCATCTGATAATGTTTTCCAGCCCCTTCCAGCACTTTCAGATAATGTTGGGTAACAGCAAGTAACAACACCAGATGTTTATAAGACATTCCTTAAAATGGACCAAGGGTCAGGCCCCTTGCCACCAAGATCAAGACCAACTCTTTTCCAGTAAAACACTTAAAGCAAACTAAGAGAAAGCAATTTATTGTCTTTTCAGAATAAGACTTCGCTATTTTACAAACAATTTTAAAAAATGATCCTTCTACAAGCAAGGATTCCAGGACTCAAAATATATTCTTGAATTAATTTAAAATATACTTTGCAAAAATCTTCATCTAAACAAACTGCCAGTAGTTTATACAACCATGTAAGTAATCAGAATTTTGGCCACAATTTATATGAAGCTGTTTCTTTACAGCAAGAAAACTCTGGTTTAGTGCTGGTGCCTTCTACTGACTTTTTAAATGATTTTATTATTTTAAATGATTTCAGCTTTACCTATGACTTTGAAAAAGAAACTTTGAATATTCCTTCTTTATCACATTTAAGACAACATCCTTCTCAGAAATTATTCTAACTGAAGTAAACAAGGCTGCCTCAGAGTTATTTTGGAATTCTTATCCTTGATCCACATGAAACCTGGGACTTTCTGTGGGGGGAAGGAGTTAAGGTGCAATTTAATGTTCTGGCTGAGGGGAGGCAAGAGGCTGCTTGTAACAAATTATTTGCTCCTCCTTTTCCTCCCTCAGCCAACTCTCATCAAAACTCCATGCTTCCTTCCTCTCCATTCCTAAATTTTAGCAAAAATAAAAACCATCAGGGTCTTTTCCTGCTATTTCACTTAAATCAGAGTTCTCTATGAGAACCACAGAGCCACCTTGGGGTACATGCAAGCACAGAGATAATTCAGAAAAGAGCAGACAGCAGGTCCCAAACCAACCCAGCTCTCACTCAACTCTTGTAGCAGCACAGGCCTGATCCCAAAACCCAGGCTTACTCCAGTGTGACACGAATTTATCTGTTTTAGGATCAGCCTTCAGCTTGACTGGAAGGTGGAATGTGGATATCCACACCTGTAACTACATTCCAACACCACAGTGTCCCCATAAGGAAAGGTGAAACCCCCCTCATTGCTACATTCACCAGTCTCAGCCCAAAGCACAGGAATTCCTCCTGGGAAGCTGGGAATTGGAATGTTTGGACTTCAGGTGCAAATCTGAGTTTCACCCACAGGAGCAGAAAGCTGCTGGGGTTAGTTTTAAGATTTAAAAAAAGAAAAAAAAGTGTTTCCAGTACACAGCCAGAGCTCAAAATATTAAAACCCCCCAGCTTCTCTCTGCCATGATGCTGTTTGGAGTGTGTTCACATAGGTAATTCTGGTTACACTGATTTCAGTTAGACTCAGGACTTCTTCTGAGTCTACAGCCATTTAAAAAACAAAAGGACTTTAGTAAGGCTGGCACATTTTCAAACAATAAAATCTTGGACTATGGAAGCACTACACATAGTTTCAGAACAGTGCTTCGCATATTGTGACTAAACCAATTATGACTGAATAATTAATCATAGGGATACTCCTACTGAAGTGGGTTCAGTGCCTGTGTTGTATTGCAAGAAGGGCTACAATAAAAGCCTCTTTTAACAAAAGAAACACCCACCTGCCACTTTGGATTCCAGTACATACCCTTAACAAGAGAACTACCCATGTAGTGAGATATTGTTTATTCTGCTGGAAAGAGAATCTCACAGTTTCTCAGCTACACCACAATAAATGAAAGCTATGACTTTGTTTTGGCAAGGAAAAAAAAAAGGCTCAAAAGCTGGATTATGAAGACCCAGAACTATGCTCACTTGTCAAGCATTGATACTCTCACTTGAAGTGCAAACCAGATCCCATTTGAACAGGTTTTTCCTAAGAATAAGCGGCAAAAGGGAAAGGAGACAAGGACAGCACTTTTCACAGTGACATTTACCTGAAACAACAAGTAAGAAACGCGAGATGAGGTCAACCTGAACCCAAACAAGTCTTTTAAAGAAACTTGCACCTGAAGAGCCACACGGGTCAGGAGCACTGGAGAAGAGCGAGGCAGGAGGGGCTCACGGGCTGGAGGCAGGGGGTTTGAAGAAGCCGACCTTGCGGCAGTAGCGGACGATGAAGGGCACGGCCACCACGGTGATGCTGATGCGCACGGGGGCGAAGAGCTTGTGCACAGCGTAGGCCAGCACGAAGGTGCTGGTGCCAGCTGCCATCCTGGACTGCAGAGAGGCCTCGCTGAAACCCAGCCTGAAGAGAACCGCGCTCATGTCCACACCGCTGTGCAAGGAGGAGACGCTGCTTTAGGTTAAGGTAAAAAATACAAAGGGCTGCTTTTGTGTTCGCTAAATTTAACGGGTCACGGTTCCTACTCAGCCTTCAGAGATAAACATTTCTCTGCAAAGTAATTCTTAAAACGTTAATGGGAATTTGTGTTGGAATTTCATCTTCTCAAATTTGACATTAAACTCTATTCTGTGTCTTGGGGGAGTTTGTCACCTAAGCACAAACCAATGCAAACCAAATGAGGTACCTGCTGTTAGGCTTAGTGTTCTAACACAGGTGTACAAAATGACAAATCATCTAAAATCTAGCAAGTGAAGAAGTCCTAAGGATCTGGAATTATCCACCAAATTCATTAATATAGACATAGCAGATTTCATCAGGGATTCAACCATACCTAAAGGAAAAAAAATGTTGTCACTCTGTGCCACAATGTAGTAAACAGGAGAAATCAGGCATTCACATATTCCCACTGGAGTCAGGAATAAGCAGCAGGGAATGTTTGGGGTAACAACACGTTCCCTGTCTCCTCAGCTGGAATACCTAGTGTAACTGATGCATTCCCACAGAGCCACACACACAATTCCCCACCTGACTCCCATACGGTTCTCTCGCATTTTCACTCCAATCCTGTTCTAGTGGCTGTTATTTTCTGCAGTTCAACTGCCCAAACTGTGTTCAACACCCAGAAAAATATGTTTATCTCTAAGCCCCAGAGCACTTTTGCATGGCCCTATCTCTCCAGACCAAGCAAGAACAAAAGATATCTGCAAAACAAATACATTTTCTGCCTGGTCAGTAATGTTGGTGCTGTGTCTGCTGTTTTCCCTGCTGATGAACCTGTGCAAAATGACCATGTGCAACTCTCTTGTCTCATGCCTGATGGGAGATCAGGTCCATTCGTGGACCCATCCATACTCAAAATTCAGGAGGCAACTATAGGTCCAGTAGGAATAAAGTACCTGTCTCCTGTCAGTGATAAGCACAATGGTAAATGTATTTTACTTTTACCACTACCAAGAAGTGACAGCTGTACAAACCTCACCTTGACACAGCCAGGTAGAAGATTCCCAGAGATACTAAGGAAATTCCAACATGGAAGGAAACCCCTACAGCACCATATTCTTTAAAAACTTGTTTCAGCTGCTGGGATTTGTTGAGTTTCTTGTTTTCAGCACTGGGATCAGTGGCTGTCTTTTTGAGGGGCTCACCTGCATCCTAAAAAGAAAACAATTAAAAGCATTTGTTAGCATTAAGCACAAGGTCATACTACAGTTAGCTGAAATAATGAAAGAAGTGTCTTGCACACAGAGTGATTTGGGAAGGCAGTAACTCACTTCTTCCTTTCCACATCAGCACAGCAGATGCTGTGGCAGAGCCCAGACAAGCTCCCTGCTCCCAACTATTCCTGTCAAAGGAATGCACTGATCTTGGTGTAAATTCTTACACAATTCAAGTTCCATAATTAAAACCAGATTATTTGATCCAAATGTGTGCCAAGGCACACCCACACAGCAGCTGGAGCCGTGAGACTGAGGTGTGAGAGCTATTTGCTTCCACCCACTGCTCAGCTTTACCCAGCGACTCCTCAGAGCACAGCTTTTTGTCCCAGGGCTAAGCAGCCAGTGGCACTGGAAGCCCACCTGGTACCACTTAATAACAGCTCCCTGATGGAAGAGATCCAGTGTTTAATTTCCTAAAAATCACCCCTAATGCATGAGCTGATCAAAGGAGGAACTGCAACTGCTGACAGCAGCAAGCAATGCTGTTGCTACGGTGCAGACAACAACTGCAGGGACATGCCAGGGCTGGTGTCAAGAGCCCAACTGCACTGAAAACGTTTGTCACACTAAAAGTCATTGACAGATTTTTATTTGGGTACATTTCAAGTGCAGAACTTCATACTAAACCATATCCCAAAGCAATCTGAAAAGGAATCAAAGGAGGGCAGCTGTGCTGGCAGCCCTTGGAAACCCCCCATGCTCGCCAGAGAAGAAACACTGACAGGAAGAAAACATTTCCACAAAAACCTCAGGATTTGTCTCTAATTAGTCAGCAATTGTCAGGAAAGATTAGAGGAGTCCTTTCTTTCCAGCTGAGTCAATGTGACAGCCACCACAGGACAGGTACAGCCACCAAGTGCCTGCCACAACTGTCCCACTGTGGTTTCAAGGCATACAAATTAGAAGAAAAATATTCTTGATTAGTTCTTGGACTTACTAAGGTTGCAAATTAGCATACAAGACAGTCTTACAACCCTCAATGTAAGCACACCACCAGCCCAAACCTTAAACCGCAGTTTGTTTCCTGATTTTCTCTTTTGTAATTATTTGTGTTACTTTGTATTTCATTTTGACAGAAGCCACACAAATACAAGCACAGGGAACTGTCTTGCTCAGCTTATCCTGGTTCTTGTAGTTTTAAAATTTTCAAGCACAGTGGATAATTTTAGATTTTTCTTTTGTGGCTCATGATCTCTGGGTCTTACGGATGGATCATAAGGACTGAAAAATTGCTTGTTCTCATCTTCCAAGTCCATCCCAATTCACCTGTATTCACAGGCTCACACACCAGGAATGGTATTGAAGCAAAAGGTAAAAAAAGAACCACTTCAACAGATATTATCTGGAGTACCCACAGCTGTCATGTACGGAATAATGTTCAGCTTAGCAAGAAAAGCTGCTGTCTATTTCCATGTCACTCTGCGACAATATTTCAGCTAAAAAGCCAATTTTATCTGCACCATTCAGGCCATTTAAAGCATGAAAACATACCTAAACCACCCCGTGATGCTTCGCAACGAGGCAGCAGAAATCACGCTGCAAACTACGCTGAAGAAATTAAACTGTAGAAAGCTCACACTGACAATGTGCCCACCAGCAGGTGCAAACCGGCTCCCACAGAAACCCGGGATAAACACGATGTATTGATCCCACCGGGATGGGAGAGGGGACGGAGGTGAAGATACCTCCAGAAAGCTGAAAGCCAGCCCCAAAGAGCTGAGGAGCACTCCGCCATCGGGGCACTTCGAGCCGCGGCGGGCGGCCCCTCAGCCCTCACGTACCTTGGCGCTGGCGCGGCGCGGGCCCGGCCCCGGCGGGAGCGCGGCCCAGGCGGGGCGGGGGGCGCAGCGCGGGGGGAGCGGGGGCCGCAGCGGGGACAGCAGCGGGGACAGGCGGCACAGGCGGTACATGGCGGCACCGCCGGCACACGGCATAGCGGCCCGGCCCCCCGAGCGGCATGACGGGCCGGGCACACGCCCCGACCGCCTCCTTAAAGCCGCAGCGTTCGCGTTCCTGAGGCGCGGATGTCTTCTGGCACAGCGGGTTCATGGTGGCCGTGTCCAGCCTGGCCTTGGACACTTCAGGGATCCAGGGGCAGCCACAGCTCCTCTCGGCAACCTGTGCCAACGCCTCGCCACCCACACCTCCAGGAATTTCGTCCTAATATCCAGTCTAATCCTTCCCTCTTTCATTTTGAAGTCATTTCCCTTCGTCATGCTGCTCCAGGCACTTACAAATAGTCACAGAGCTAGAGAATATCCTGAGCTGGACTGGACCCACAAGGATGATCCAGTGCAGCTCCTGGCTCTGCACAGGACACCCCAAGAATCCCCGGCAACGAGAGGGATTCTTCCTCAGGAGCTGCAGTGACAGGGCGAGGGGGAATTCACACCCCAACAACCCCACCCTGGGCATCCCTGGCAGCGCTGTCCAAAGGCTCCTGGAGCTCTGGCAGCCTCGGGGCCGGGACCATTCCCTGGGCACTGCCCAGCACCCTCTGGGGAAGAGCCTTTCCCAATATCCAACATAAACCTGCCTGGCACAGCTCCAGCCGTTCCCTGGGTCCTGTCACAAGTGCAGCACCTTGCACATGGCCTTGCTGAACTTCACCAGGTTCGCACAGTCCCACCTCCGAAGCTTGTCCAGGTCCCTCTGGATGCCATCCCATTCCTCCAGTGCACGACCACCCGACACAGCTGGGAGCTGTCAGCAAGCTTGCAGAGGGTGTCCTCATAACTGTGATCACGAGGGTTTCATCCCTGCATTTTTCCGAAACAGCTCTGTGCCGTCGCAGACACGGCTGCTCATGGCAGGGTGAAGGGTGAATATCCCTGAAACTGCATCCCAGGGCTGAGCCCCAGCAATAAAATCCTGCTCTCTCCCAGCTGCAAAGCCTTTCCTCTTCAGGCACGCTGTGAGCACACGGGCCTGAGGACAATGGGAGAGCTGTGTCGGATAACTGGGACGGGTTCCCTCTGAAGAGCTTGCACTGAGGAGCACAGAGTGGAGCTGCACAGGACAGCACGGCTGGTGCAGGGCTGGAGGGGGGCTGTTGTTGAGTGCAAGGCACCACAGAACAGATGGGTTTCAGGCAGGATCTCAGGGGAAGAGAGGCAGAGAGCTTTGCTTGTATTGAAACGATCTGTTCTGTCTCAACAGCACTGCCAGTTCCAGGGCTTTACACTGCCTGTAGTCCTTGCTTCATAAATCCAGCCCCTCTCCGAATGCTTTGGAGAAGAATAGTTTATCAGAACACAATTTCAGTGTTTCTTACGCTCCAGAGCAGTTTGCTGTGTGTTTTCTGTGACTCTTTACACACCAACACCACCGGAGCAGACAGATGACATTGGCATGGCAGTGCTCCGAGCAGAGCACACTACAGCTTTGTCCTTTTTCTTTCTGAATAATAAAAAAGTCCCAGGAGTTAACTGTGGTCTCAGTAAAGGAGATGTCAGTGGCAGCTCTGGGCTCTGCACAGGGACACTGGGCACTTCCCTGTGTCTGTCTGGCAGATCCATCAGAGCTGTTGTGGGACAGAGACCACGGAGCTGCTCTCCTGTGACAGATGTGTTGCTGCTGCTGGACATCCAAAAATCCTGGGCAAGTGCAGAAAAGAGCAGGAGGTCACTTAATGAGGCATGGAAGCATTAGGGCTGGCAGTTGTGTATGCACAGCCTGGCTGTCTGCTGCCTCCAAATCTCAGTGGGAGGTTTTGTGTGGAAGCAGGAAGGAACAATATGATAAACACCCAGTGATATCTGCTCAGTGAAAAAGGAGCAAACACCCAGGCTGGAGACACCTTAATGTGAAGATGGTTTATCAGTGCAGGGAAAAGGACATTAGCTCTGTCCTGCTCGTTGTAACTAAAACAAAGGGGAGAAGCTTTCAGAAACAGCTCAAGGAAAGGCTTCTGCACAGACACAGATATTTACAACCACATCTCAAAATGTTTTGGTGTCTACACTAAATACGAGATAAACTGAAAAAAGGGGTTCTGCAAAATGCTAAAAAAATACACAGATCTCAACAGTGTGTTCTGCAGTCCTGAAACAAGAGGGTGGGGTGTGGACAAGTGAACCCCAATTCCAGATGGCTCAGGGATGTGTCATGTAAAAATAAACCTAAATTACTGACGCACTTTATCTACTACATTTGTGCTCTGTCTGAACCCCTGTTCCATCTCTCAGCCTGTCTCTACGTAGATAAACTCGTATTTTTCATTTGCAATTTTCCAACAGCCAGAGAGTGCTGCTCTGGTTTTGTGTTATTTGTGTTATTGCAGTCACTGTTTTTCATCAGTAAAAGGAAAGCTGGGAATTGAGCTGAGAGCTATTGAAGAGGCAGTAGGTATAATGTCACCAGGAGATGCATTTGAATTCCTGTGAGGCAAAGACTTTTCCATAATGACCATTCTCTATAATTTGTCAGAAAGGTTTGTCATGTTTTTATCAGAATGTGTATAATGTTGTCACATAGGGGGTACTCTTTATCAAGGTTTATCTATTATAAACCTCTTAGATAACAATTTCCCTTCCATAATTTGACTTTATGAAGTCAAAATCTCTCTTGGTTTGACAGTGCTGTAGGAACAGTGACAAAATTGAAGTGTGCTCTAATGTGCAATTTCTGTAACCAGAAATCCAGGCTGCAGAGTTGTTCAATCTGTGGTTTGCTGAGAGTCCAAGCTAAATACATCCACTGATGCCTGTGGGACTCTGCAATGAGCTGGTTTAGGAGTGAAATCTATTTGCAGGGATAAATGTGATCAGTAATTCAGTAACTGCTTGGGAGAATGTCTTAGCCAAACTACAAGGATGTTTTGATGATGAAGAAATCTTAGAAGTCTCCTAAGTTTTCTAAATTGCATAAGAGCAGATTCATTACATGTTTTTCAAATTATATAATCTACAAATAATTCAGGGATTGTGAATGTGCTGGTACCAAAATTTAATGCCTTCTAATGGACACGTAGGAATTGGTTCCTGTGTGAGAGTGGGAGGCAATTTCTTCTTCGTGCTGGAAGCTGTGTCATTTAGCATTATTACAAATGTAGTAATGTCATGCATATAAATGTAATGAGATGAGCTGCGAACTGATCATGAACCTCATTTAGAACAGAGGCAAAGTAAATTTTTTCATATTATTGTAAATTAAGGGCATGACACGTGAACTAGTTTTAAGTGGCCCTGTTCTTTAGTACATTGGCTTTTTCACATCATGTTCTGAGAGTGAAGATGAGATCTGAGCTCTGAAGATGAGATAACGGGGCTAGCTGATAAGTTGAATAAGAATAAAAATTATACCAGGAAAGGAATATCCATATGTAGTTGATAAACATATTTATTAGTGAAGTTCTGGGTCACGGATCCTTGAGTACATACAATCAGCTTCCAGGGACATCTTTCTTCTCAAACAAAACCAGTAGAAAGTCATTAAAACTTGGTATCTTCTATTCAAATGGGAGAAGACTGCAGTGCTAGGATTGCGAAATCACACGAAAGCCAGCCCAGGGATTTTCATCTTTGAGAGGACTTCAGGGCCAGAAAAATTTCTCACCAGGACAGCAAAGAAGGAATTACTTTAATTTACCTGGAAATCCTTGTAGAATGGGGCTGTGTGGGCCTGTCCTGGAGGTGTGTGGGAATCTGTGATTGTCCAAGCAAGGGGAACTGTGGGTTCTACTCGAATCCTCCTTAATCAGGCAATTCTTGTGATGACTCATGCCAGCCTCTGCACAAAGGGGAATTTCCCTTACCCAGCAGGTCTTGCTCTTTAACCCCTTGGTCTGGCTGGGCAAAAAGAGGTGTAAAGTCAAAACAGAAGAAAACAGACCAGAGAATATCCATATTGCTCGTGTTGCTGGGTTTTGCTGCTGGTTCCCTGTGCACGTGTGTGAGGGAGCAGACTGGTGCTGCTGAGCAGTGAGGCTCGCTCCCTTTCTGTGGGGGAAGCAGAATTCTTCCAGCATCTTTGTCCCTTTGTCAGGGAAGCTGCAGGAAAAACAAAAACCCTCCAACAGTATTTTTAGTGTTAAAGAATCATGGCATTACTTTATTTCTGTCCAGGATGTTGTTCTGGCCAGGATGTATCACAGAAATCATTTCATCTACACATGGCCTGGGTGTGCAGAGAAAATCATTCCGTGACACACGGATTTTACTGGATTTTTCACAAATTTTCTGCAGTCAAAACCCACAGAGATTCATTGGTTCAATGTTCATTGGTTCCAGTAATGAAGTTCTTAGTATTTGGTTTCCTATTGGTTACAGATTGCTTCTGATGCTAATTAGGTCCTCATTCCTGTCTCTTCTTTCCCAGACCAGGTGTCTCTGACCCCTCCAGGGGTGTTGTTTGGAGCTGATGGTTCATTAATAGCCCTTGGTGGATGTTATCCTTTGAGTACCTTCTGTGCTACTCTCAGTCTGTTGAAACAATTTCCCAACAATTGGAAATAAACTCCAATTCCCTTCCCCCAGGGCAAAAGCGAGCAGAGGTTGGACTTGATGATACCAAAAGTCTTTTCCAACCTAGTTCATTCTGTGATACTGTGAAAACTGACTAAGGTTATAAAATAAAAAAAAATTAAACTTGGTATATTTTCCAACACCTTGGTTGACACAAGCCAGCAGCATTAATTCTCCTCTCCACAAGATCCTCCCCAGTGATCCTCTGATGAGATGTTTTTCCATTTGGCTGGTGTGATGTGCAGCCTTTTGGATTTGTGTGAGTGCAAATCACATCCTGCCGGGTGTGGGATTGATAGCCCAGCAAAGCAGGGAGGTTATTTCCTCACAGAGCAGCTGAACTACAGGAGTGACAGCAGAAGCCTCTTCCTCACCCACTGTGTGTCCCCCTAACGGGGTGGCTCAGCTCCGTGTCCAAACAGCTCCTTTTGCCCTGTCTCTGGGAGCTCTGAGGGCTCACAAAGCTCCCTTCACAGAAGCACTGGCAGCTCTCACCTTGCTGCAGCCATTCACCTGGAGGAGCAATAACTGCTGTACCCACTGCTGATTCCTTGAGACGTGTTTGTCATGTTCCCATTCCTCACTGGAACACAGGCTTTAACATAAACTCATCTTTTTTGGTACCCAGCAAAGTTTGCATAACTCATGTCTGTGAAGAATTTCTCATCTTCTACCCTTAGATTGATATTTATGTTGCAGTGAAGTGCAAACAGTCATTCCAGTACCTGGGGTTTGGCATTTGGAGAAGATTTTTGATGGTTATTTATTTATCATTCAGTGCAGCCCACTCTATTTGTCATTCAGTGCAGCCCACTCTGAGGAGAGGGAGAGGTGTCTGCTCCAGACGCGCACCTCTAGAAAAGAGCTGTGAAACTTCTCCACCAGATGAAGTCTAGTAGCCCAGCCAAAGTGCAGTGTCTTGTGCTGATTGCTAAACACAGAGAGGCTGCAAATGATGCTGTTTGCTGAGCTCTGTTTAACACCTGCTGCTAACATGGGCAAAGTGGTATTTTGTGAAGTGAAAAATGATGGGGCCAAATTTGGAAGCTGAGTGTTTAAAGTGCTTTGCCTCCTCAAGGTGTTTCACACCTCATCTGATTCCCATGGACTTTCAAGTTTGCACTGAGATTCTTCTTTACATTTAAAAACTTCTTATTTAGATTCAATTTTTGATTCCTCTCACTACTGATGATAATTTAGCTTTATGAGAACATAAGAAAAATTAGGCAAGAGATGTTCCAGGCAATTAGGGAAGAGATTGTCCAAGGCCAGGTTGGAAGGGGCTTGGAGCAACCTGAGATAGTGGGAGGTGTCCCTGCCCATGGTGGAACTGGAAGATCTTGAAAGTCCCCTCTGACCCAAACCATTCTCTGCGGTTTGTATTTGCTTTTCTAAATGTTCTGCAATTTCAAATTATTTTCACAGCATAAAAGCCAGTTGTCCTCTTCCCCTTCAGGCTTGAAAGCTGTGTAAATAGTTGATAGCATCCCCTTGTAGCAGCCCATAACTCCCAGTCCCAAGGGCAGATTTTCCTGCCCTTTGCTCCTTACCAATATTGCTGTAAAGCCAATTGTCAGTCCATTTAGATGGAACAAGTAACAACCAAGGCCAGATTCCCTCTTTTCCACCTCTCACTGCATAATGCCATAATGAGATGCTGGTCAAACGGTTCAGTGCAATGCAATATTCAATCTGCACTCAGAAAAGGCTGCTGTGAATTGCTGGGCACGGTGATTAGCCCCTGTTTGTCCGAGGTTACTGGAAATTGTTGCCACGTCTTGCAGGTGGCTGTGCTGCTGCGCTGGGACGCGGCCTTCGGGAGGAGTGACGCACTCGCTCTGTGCTGGGAAGGGGCTGTGCCTGGAGCTCTGGAACAGACACCTCTGCTTTGCCCAGCACGTCCTGGTGGGACTGGCCACAGGGAAAAATCCACCTGTGAACTGCCCTGACGCAGGAGAAGGGGCCAGGGGGTCCTCGGATCCCGCCGGCTCCGCGCGCCGCAGAAGGACGAGCAGCAGGAGTTTGCAGGGGGGAGGTCCCCATGCTTGCGCCTGATCTCTGTTCTTGCATCTGACAGAGGTTTAGGTGGGATAGTAGAAAAAATTCCTTGCAGTGAGGGAGGGCAGGCCCTGGCACAGGTGCCCAGAGCAGCTGTGGCTGCCCCTGGATCCCTGGCAGTGCCCAAGGCCAGGCTGGACAGGGCTTGGAGCAGCCTGGGACAGTGGAAGGTGTCTCTGCCCATGGCAGGGGGTGGTTTTTAAGTTCCAACCCAAACCATTTCATGGTTCTAAGTATCCTGACACCAGGAGGAGAGGTGCCTTCTTTTGGTGTCTTCTTCTGCTCTTCTTTTCACCACTCTTTGTATCTCACTCTTCTAAGATACGCCAAAAACTGTAACTACTTGAATGACCAAACTTTAAATAGTGATAATATTGCATCTATACAGACATTTCATAGATGAGAGTAGCTTATAATGAGCCCTTAGCTAGGGAACAATGTCAATTACAGCCACAGCTATACGCAGCTTTTTGGTCTGCTGATCTTTCTAACATTTAACAATGCTTTTAAAGCCTCTAACCTATTATTTACAAAAGGTTTCTGTCATGTTTTCAAGTGTGAATTGGTGAAGAATAAACCACTATAAATAGAGTCATTGTGCCTGAGGTTGTCAGCTTTGAGATCTTACAAAATAAGGAGCCTTTTCTGGGGCTCTGGGCTTGTGGTACCCTGTTCCCAGCTGTGTTGTGGTGCCAGGAGTGCCTGGTTCTGATCTTGCTTTGTGGTGGTGCTTATTGTCTGATGTCAGGAGGAGGAAGGGGCTGTTCTGTGGCTCTGGGAGTGTGCCCACCCTGTGTTCTGCTGTGTTCTCTGTGTGACACTAGCACAGGCGCCCATCCCTCTCGCTGCCTGCCAGCAGAGATGTTCTGTCTGTGTCAGAGAAATCCTTTAACACATCTTTTAATCCTTTTACAGCTTGAGAGACGGCATCGCAGGAACTTGTTTGAGACCAGGCTCCAGTTGGGAAGACTTTTCCGAATTCCCCGTGCTGGCAGGAAGGCAGGGTGGAGGGATGTTTCTGGCCTGCTGACGGGTATTTCTGCCCTGCCAGGCACATGCCTTACATCCTTCAGTCAATGGATGGCACTGCTGGCTTTGCACAGCTGCCTTCTCCAGTGCATTTCTGACTCACTGCTCGCTTCCAAAGCACGCTGCTGGGGAGGGGTTGCTTCAGCAGCCGTGCTGCAGCCAGCTCCCCTGGAGCAGGGGTGGAGCAGAGCCTGGGGGTCTGCCAGGGGTGTAACTGGGCCCCAGGCAGCCCCCACTCCTCAGTGCCCAGCTCTGGTTGGAGCAAGGCTTGCTGTGCCTCAGCTGGGTGTGCACAGGCAAGAGGGGGCTCTTGCTTGTTGAGAAGGCCTGATGCACATTTTGCTGATGGGAGCTCAACCTGCTTGGGCTCAGCCTGGAGCCACGGGCAGGTATGAGCAGATCTGCTGGGAATATCGTGGGATCACATCATGGAATGGTTTGGGTTGGAGGGGATCTTAAAGCTCATCCCATCCCACCCCTGCCATGGCAGGGACACCTCCCACTGTCCCAGGCTGCTCCAGCCCAGTGTCCAGCCTGGCCTTGGGCACTGCCAGGGATCCAGGGGCAGCCCCAGCTGCTCTGGGCACCTGTGCCAGGGCCTGCCCACCCTCCCAGCCAGGAATTCCTTCCCAATATCCCATTATTCATTATTTCTTATTAATACTGAGTAACAGATTCTTCATTATTTGTTATCCTATGGGGCAGTGCATGAGAATTCACTTATTATTCATGGATTTAGCAACTTTATTGCTTTGTCACAGACTACTCGGTTGAGCTTGCTGAGGCAAATTCTTAATTACACTGTTGTGATCCCAGAGTTGGTAAAATGGGACAGAAGAGCAGGGAGATAATGTGAATTTAAAAGGGGAATCAGAAAGGAGAGCAGAAAAATTCAAAGCTATAAGGACCTTGAATGTTGTACAAAAGTTATTAAGCATTCAAAACAGAAAAAGTAGAAGGGGAAGGTTAGAAAAAAAGCTGTCTGTGAACAGATGATCTTTTTCCAGAAGCTTAGATAAGTCCTAAAAAATAGCCCAATTCCAAAAGCTCCTGAAGAAACTCAATCTGAAAACACTCTTGGTTTAGCTGGGTGCAGCTCAGTGACATGAGTAGTGTTGCAATTATGAAATGGATGTAAATCAGAGTGATCTGTGCCTTAATTACCAGTCTGACAGAACAGCAGATCCACTCCTGTGGAAACCCCAAGTGGTTTCTGTGGTGTCTCACCCCACAGACTAATTGGTCACTTGCCTTCCAGAAATGCTTTCAAGGTAATTAAGAAAAATAATAAATAGGGAGAATATTTTACTTCTAATTGGGTGTCAGATGTATTAAACCCCTGAAAAACTGAAGGGTTTGCTAATAACCAAACCCCTCAGCTTTCTCTAGTGCTGCCTGCTTTGTTCTGAGTTGTTTGTGGAATAATCAGGTTTTAATGGATGTGACATTCACCACAGCTAACCAAGAGGCTTTGGTTTGGGAGAAGTTCTGCTGCTGCCAATGTGGGAATGAATTTTGCTGGCCTGAAAAGAAAGAGTTCCTCATTTTTGGTGTTATAAAACCCAATTTTGCCTGTTATTTAAAAGCTTTCAGCTGTCTCTGACAGTACTGCAGGCAAAGTAATTGTACTGGAGAAAAAGTACACACACCTAAAATACACATTGTCTGCTTTAAACTTCTCTGGGTTAAGCAGCTCTGTTTTCTGCTGGCTTGTGAAGTAAATAAACATCAGTGTGTATCAGTTGCTGGGAATGGACCTTAGGAATTCAGCTTATTGATGCAGCCCTTGGGATTTGGAGTTCCTGGACCATGCTTGAACCCACAAACATCAGGCATGTGCTTCTAGGTGGTTTCCATGGAAATAACATTAACAGCTATTTAAAGAATGGAAGAAAAATGTACACATCTTTTATGGATTTTTATGCCAAAATAATTGATTCTAAAAGCTGGTGTGAAGTAGTTCACACTCTGATGCAATGAGGCCCAGAGCTGTTTAATTCTGGTTTTGTGAGGGGTGAAGTGTTTCTAAATGCTCGTGACAGGAAAATACTGTGCAGACAGAAGGTTCATGAGCATTTATAATTCTGTTTTATCTTCACTTCACTTGCAGAGAAACTGTGCTGATGAACATGGGAGTCTTTTGTAAGCCAGTATTAAATGTCAGTATTTAATTCTCAGTGAGCAGAAAGGGCTCAGGCTTAGTTCAGATGCTTTCTTTTTTGTTTTCAGAATAAACTCAAGGATTTAGGAGGAAATTATGAACTCTTTGGTCCACTTTGAAGTTGAGGGGATGGCACTGAAGTGACAAACCAGAGCATTCAGCACTCACAGAGACCTCAGAATAATAACCTGGCATGTAAGCAGACAGTAAAAAAAGGAGGAGCCCAGCCTGGCAAACCCCTCTGCTGAGCACCTCTGCTTTTCCTGGGTAACTGCAGGGGGCAGGGAGGGGAAAGGAGAGGGTGGGAATGGGGGCAGAAGTGATTTGAGAAGCAGCTGCCAGGGGACAGTGCCTGCAGAAAATGTCCATTATTAATGGGACAGTGGCTGCAGAAAATGTCCATTATGAATGCAACAGGGCTGAAACTGCCCGGGCAGTGTCCTTTTGAGCTGGGTCACTCTTGCTCCAGTGTGACATCACCACCAGGGCTGGGGTGATGGAATAAATAGGAACTGGGAATGTTAATTAAGAGCCAGCTCAGCTGTCCTCAGCTCTCAGTGACAGTGTCATCCAGCTGTGACACCTGAGTAGATTTTCTCACCCACCAGGGGCGGGCAGGAATTTTTAGCAGCTGATAGACCCCAGATCAATAACTTACATAAAGCAGCTCCTGAGTCGCCTCCAACAAGTGTTCACATGTGCAATTGGGAAGAGATGGTCTTGAGCTTGTGCTGCTCTGGAATCACAGAGCAGGGCAGGCTGAGAGGGCCCACGGTGGCTCCTCTGGTGCAGTTCTTTTCTCCATTCTCCCACAGTTCCTCTTGGAACAGGATTTCTGCCCAGCTGTCTCCACAGCTGTTTCTCCTGGAACCAGATGTTGTCCCCAGGTGCAGCCCTGGCTGCCTTGTGCTGCTGTGGCAGCACCTCCTGCCTGCTCCCCTGGACTGTTCTGCACTGAGCAGCACCAGCAGCCTGCAACTGCAATTTCCCTCCTCTCAGAAAGTTTCCCTTTTCGGCTGGAGCAGACAGAAAATGTGACCCTGGGAGCACATGGCAACATTTGCCTCTGCCCACGTTGCCAAACACAGCCTGGCCTTGTAGCAAACCATGAAGCAAGAAATGCCTAAAAAAACCTTGGGACTTTCCAGATTTTTAATTGAAGGAATGAGAAGATAATTAGTTCATAGGAAATACTTCAGTGGAGTATGCCAATCCAATTGAAATTTTAAGCTGTATATTCATGCTCAGCAGTAGATTTTTTTTTTAACAATGTAAAATGCCAGCCAGAAAAGTGTTTTCCATCTAGGTTAACAATAGGGGTTCTTGCATAAGCCACTGGAGCTTTCAAAAAATGCTTAAAAATAATTTCCTGCTAACTTTAAATGGAGTAGACCGAAGATAACATTTGAATAATTTCCGTGGGGACCTACATTATATTTAACTTGTTGGTATCAACATCTGAATTGAATTTCTAAGGCAGCAGCCATAGGTGCTCACAAATTAGGGTCTATATTACATGCTTTTATTTTAGTTGTTACAAATGCTCCAAATGAATGGAGGGACCCTTATTTTAGGACAAAAATATTCCTGATGTTAACTTAAAAAACCTCACCTTGTCCAGCTTTTATTTCCTGCTGTAGAATACCAGGGGCCAGCTTTACATTTTTCTTCTGTAGCTGGAGCATTTGTGTATTAGAAAGGTCAAGAATGTCCAATATTCAACTTTCTGGACATTTCTTAAAGATCATGGAACACTACCAACTGTTTTCCTCTTCTAAATATACAGTTTTCTTCTAAACATGCAGCTGTACATTTAATAAAGGTTACAGAGTTTGTGCCATTCCCATTCTCATATCTCTGTTAATATAAAAGGACCTGCAGGTTGCACATTTGCATGCTAAAAGGTTGGCAACTAGAAAGCAGACCCAGGTGAATAACCTGTAATGAATACTGGTTTTGCTTTGGGTTTTTGGGGTTTCTTGGGGTGTGTGAGCACAGGAAAAAGTCTGATTAACAGATTTGTCTCTGATTTCCAAACAATTCCGATTTCTTCTTCACTTTCTTTCTTAAACCACAGTGTAGGACTACTGTGAGCTCTCAGGCTCAGGTTTATTTGTACCTCAGAAGAATTTGGTGGCTTTTTGAACATTTCTTGAAGCACATAAGATAAAAAGAATTCTGGTGGCAAACAAATACCTTAAAGCCATAAAAACCCAAACAATGCTTGTCCTCTGTTGCAGAAAAGTTCGGACGAATCTGCTTCCTCATTCGCATGAAATTTTATTTTTATTGAAAGATAAATCCTTTTATAATGTGCTTTATAACAAGCCCTGTGGGCTGTTTGTGTCACCCTGCTGGCTGCACACGGGGGTGTGGGACAGCTCCTGGCTGGCCAGCTGCTTCCGAGCATTAATCCAATATGCAGATCCCGAGCGTTAATGAAGGACTAATTAATGATCTGGCAGTGGCTGAGCCTCAGCAGCCTGTCTGCACCTTCAGGCTGCCACTGTCACACAGGTTTTATCTCCTGAGCTCCTGGCTCAGCTCATCTCACTCTTGGTACCAGCAGGCCCAGAAGGTGAAGGAGAAAAACATCCAATTCCTTCAAATTCCCCTTGGAGTTCAGTGCCAGCTTCAGAAGGTGCAGTTGCTAATGACCTAGAGGTGATTCATCCATTATCAGGTAATCTGAATTTAGCTGAAGTGATTTAAATTCACGGAGCTGAAGACAAAAACCTCATCTGCCCATAGAAATGAGCAAAGAATTTGAAGTTAACAGAACGCTTTCAAAATTAAAAAACTCTGGCAGCTTTGGACTGCTCAGTGGAAGCAAAGCTGGAGGAAATCTGATTTCCCATGGCTTTAGATGGGCTTTCTGGGATTCTGGGATTCTGGGTAAGGCAAAGAAGAGGCTCACACACAGATATTCTGAAATATCCCGGGGGAGGGAACAGGTTGAGTGCCCAATCCTGCAGCTCTGTTGACAGCAAAGCTCGTATTAAATCCTGGCTTCTCCATGAAGAAGTCGTAGTCTGGCAGAGTATTAACAAGTAAATAAACCACCTCTTGGTTTTACAAAGCTGACATTACTGCATGAGCAGTTCCATGTCTTATTTTATGTACCTTGATGAGAATGGAGCCTGGAAAGTGCTCCTAAACAGCTCTACTGTCCAGTGGAATACTTACAATTTTAGTTACTTTTGTATTTATAAAGGAGTACATGGATGAGACAAGCTTTTGGAAGAACCAGTGAATATTTTAAATTTTGTTTTGTTTTTCCAGGACTTGACATCTCTCTTTTATATATCCTGGCTCTGAGTCACTCTTGGTCTGAAGTTAAGTATTACTGATGCATTCTCCTGTGTCACTCATAGGTCATTTGTTTCTTTGTCTGTGTTTGATTTTCATCTTGCATTGATGAAACCTTGCATGAGCTCTCCAGGGTGGCTACCCCAGCTTCCAAACTAACACAAACAAGATTTTTCTCCCTTCACTAACTTTTTTTAATTTTTGAATTTAAGCAGCCATATCACACAGAGAGCTGGGATTGAGCTGCCCAGTGATATCTCCCTGCCTCCTCCACATCCACTTTTTGTTCCCTTCTTCCATTTTCTGTGCTCCTGCACTTTTGTACCCTGGGGTGACAGAACTGACCTCTGCAAGTCTCCAGTTCTGGAAGGGTCCTTAAAAATCCTTTGTGTGAGGAAAGAGAAATTCCTGCCACTGAGCTCTTGATTACTTTTCTGTCTGCACAGAGCAGCAGCCTCTGAGTGCTGGGATGCCCTGAGGCTGAGTGCCCTGGGTGTGCAGGCGAGGGTGAGAGGAGGGTTAGAAGAGAGATGCTTCCCGTGGAGAGAGGATATTCCGTGGCAGAGGGCAGGAAGGAATTTCACTCGACTTGAAACAGTGGCTGTTCCTTTGAATCAAGTTGTGAAGTCACCCTAAGAGAGGAGGAGGGAAGAAGAAAGAAATAATCTGTGGGTTTCTTCCACCCACCTTGACCCCACAAACAGGAATATATATCTTTTTGTACTTTTAAAAAGTATCTGTGGATAAAAAAAAAAAACCAACAAACAACAAACAAACAGCCCACAACAACACAACATGAAAAACTTCTCAACCAACCCCCTCTACTAAAAAAAATTCCTTTCTTGCTGTTATGCTTTTCCAGGGCTGAGATTAACCATGCAGCTGCCAGCTCGGGGGAGCTCGGTGTGGGGTTGGGAGTTTGGAGGGATGAGTTGCAGAAGAGCTGGGACTGGAGTCTGCACTCAGGGGACCAGAAACCACATCCAGGCTCTGCCCAGGCCTCAGCAGGGCTGCTTGTCACAGCCAGGGGTTATCCAGAGAGGGCTGGGGGGTGACAGCTGAGCAACAAAGGTTTCAGATGTCCCACGTTATTTGCTCTTCACAAGGCAAAAGCACCATTTCACACCCTAGAGCAGTCCAGCTGCATAATTTAAGGGTTAAGTGAAAGGTTCAGTGATACATGAAGCCACAGATGATCCAGAACAATTTCTTCTTTTGAATTCTTATTAATTCTTTTGAATTCTTATTAATTCTTTTGAAATCTTGCCTTGGCTCAAAACTTTGAATTCCTGGCTCTGGGAAACTGGACCTGAGCCCTACTCTGGGATTTTCTGACCGTGTCCTGTTGACTGAAGGTCTGAACCCCCTCAGCATCCAGCAGGATTCCTCCTGCCTCAGTCTTGCCTCCAATCTCAGCAGCTGAGAACACGACAGTTAGGCTGTGATAGTTTCAGGTTGTACCAAGATGAACTCTGTTCTTTCAATCTAATCTAATGTTTCATCTTTCCGACCCCAAATCAAAGCTATTTTCTGAAGCATTGCCATGGTGATGCACAACACGGTGGTGTTGTCATTGCCAGGGCTTTTAGAGCTTTATTGAAATGCTTTTGAGCTGCAGAAAAAGATCTATGGGAAATAATGGTACATTATGTGGGAGATTGATTTACAATGGGCTGCTCTATAAAATATTTAATAGAATCTCTAAAATTATATCAAGACAAGTTACCAGAAAATTAAAAAAACCGAAGTATATAGAGCTGCAAACATGGGCATTAGTGTGTGAGTACAACCAGGCCTCTCCTTCCAGAGCTCGGAAGGAAAATATGCTTGCTGGCAAATTGAGTAATTGTTTCTGAAAATTGGCAGCTCCCTCGTTTCTGGGTAAGCCTTCAACATTACCTATTCCTAAGAAACTTCTTTGTATTCACAGAGTGCTTACTATTGTGAAGCTAATAGATATGTTTTTGATGAACACATTTTTTCCATTTGATCTGTGAGAGCAGTAACCTTTAGTCATCCACAGACAAGATCATTTAAATTCCAGGCTCAGTGCAGCAAAATTGCTCGATTCAGAATCTGATATGCACATTGGCTTAATTATTTTTGGTTTTTGGCTTTTTTTTTTTTTTTTCATTGTGATGAATCTTATGTGATGATCAGATAGTGAAGTTTATTTTATCTGTGTGGCAAATTCATTTGTGGTCTGACGAATTTTTTCTCCCCTGTTCAACGCTGCTCTTTAAAAATACACAGGATTGCTTGTGTTGCCTTTTCAGAGCACCCTTTGTAAACATCAGATTCTGTACATCTAATTCCATCTCTCCTGAAAACCAGCAATGGGTGTTGGATGAGAAGTGCTGACCCTGCTGAGGATTCAGCTGGATCTTTAACCATTAACAGGTAGGTCAGGCTCCACTCAGTGGCAATGAGGGCCAACCCCATCCAATGCCCAGGTCAGGCCAGGGTCCTGCAGCTCCTTTGGTCACTCCAGGGTTGTTTTTACGTGTTTTGGTTGTCCTGGGTTGGTGCCACATCCCATCCCGAGATGTGGGAGTTGATGAATCAGTGTCTGGGATTCAGGCTGCTAAAACAGCAGCCAGTGCTCTGCCTTTCACCTTGTAGAGCATTAATTCAAACATATTCTGTCATTTCCTCTCAAACTTCTACTTGCCATTAATGCAATAGAAACATTAAATCTGCATACATCAATTACTTAGCAGTTATGTTAACCAGATTGTTAGGCTCATTAATACTGCTTGAAAGTAGGGCTAATTATATCCTGCTTCCCATTTGGGGTGTTGTTTCTGTCTGAATTGTAATGTGACTAAATTATTATTTTGATTATGCTGATGAGTTAGTTCGTTCTCATTTACCTCCTGATTCTTTTCATTCAGAAACCTTTGAAATCTGCACAGATGCTGCAGTCTGAGAAGCCTCCCACTAAAATTCAAAAGCAATACAGTTCTGTTCTTCCCAGGACAGAGCTGCTGGAAACTGGGAGGAGGAAGAGAATGGGACATTCTCCATCCATAAGGATATGTTAGGTCATTATACTGGATTTTCTGAGTGACTTTGGGCAAGTTATTACAAATCAATACAAATTAGTTCAGCTTTGCATCCAAGCAGCCCAATAAATGGATTGAAGCAGCAGATTTGAACTTGCTTGTGCTAACAGTCACCCTGGTCAGCTGCCTTTTTCCAGCAGGCCCTTACTAGGTCTGGAAAAATCCTTTCCCAAGGATCCTTGTTTTCCATTCCACATGAAAAAATCCTTTCCCAAGGATGCTTGTTTTCCATTCCACATGAAAAATCCTTTCCCAAGGATCCTTGTTTTCCATTCCATGTGAAAAATCCTTTCCCAAGGATCCTTGTTTTCCGTTCCATGTGAAAAATCCTGTCCCAAGGATCCTTGTTTTCCATTCCACATGAAAAAATCCTTTCCCAAGGATCCTTGTTTTCCATTCCTGTGTCATTTCCCGAGCCTGGTGCTCTGCCAGTGTGTAAAATGCTGTCTCTCCTCAAGGAGGCACCTGACACATTCACGGGGCCGTTTCCTAAATAATGGCAAAGATTGTACAAGTCCTGTGATGGTCAGCAAGAGCTCTCAGAGGTGAGGCTGCCAAGGCACTCGTGCCTGTTCTGATTCTCTCCCTGCCTGTCAGTGGAGCTCCAGGGAATCAGGAGGGAGCAAAGAATGGAGCTGGGTGCCAGGAGAGTCTCCCCTCCAACACATGTTCCTTGTCTTGCCTAAGGAAGTGACCCAGCTTTTCCTTTCCTCACCCGTGCACAAAGCTCATTAGCACTTGGCTTACTATGTAAAAAAAAAAAGAAAATGGAAGCAGAGCAATTAAGGAACAAATTGGGAATTATGGAATTGTGTCAGAGCATTGGAGCTCGTTTGGTCACTCGAGGGCCGTGGCTTTACGTGTTTTGTTGTCCTGGGTTGGTGCCACTCTGCTTTTCCCACCCCTGGAGGGGTCCAAGGAACACCTGGACGTGGCACTCCGTGCTCTGGGCTGGGTGACAAGGTGGGATCAGGCACAGGTTGGACTCTTGGAGGTCTTTTCCATCCTCAGTGATTCCGTGATTCTGTAGCAACAACAAAATTCTTCAGATATTGCTGAGCTTTGCCAGAGCTCTCTTCTTCCTGGCTGTGGCATCCAGAGTAGCCACGAGCTGCAGAAAAGTGACCCAGCCACCACAGCTGTCCTCCCACACCCTGTGTCTGACCTTTGCATTTGTGCCATTGACTTCTCCTTTCTCAGTGGGCCATAAGGGCAAACAACCAGCCACGACAACTTGTTAATTAAACCAATAAATGGATTAAACACTGCATTTCTTTGTATGGAAAAAAGAAATGCTTCAGATTACCAAAGGGTAATCTGGGTTTTGGATATCTTGAGCCCAGTCCTGCTGCCTGAGTAGTTGTAGCCAGGCTTTCTGTGGTTGCAGGCTGTCTCCTCCTACAGGAAGACCTGTTCCTATTCCTGTTCCTATTCCCATTCCTATTCCTGTTCCTATTCCCGTTCCTATTCCCATTCCTGTTCCCATTCCCGTTCCTGTTCCCATTCCTATTCCCGTTTCTATTCCTGTTCCCATTCCCATTCCTATTCCCATTCCCATTCCCATTCCCATTCCCATTCCCATTCCTGTTCCCATTCCCGTTCCTGTTCCCGTTCCCGTTCCCGTTCCTGTTCCCATTCCCATTCCCATTCCCATTTCCATTCCCATTCCCATTCCCATTCCCGTTCCCATTCCCATTCCTATTCCCATTCCTGTTCCCATTCCCGTTCCTGTTCCCATTCCTGTTCCCATTCCCGTTCCCGTTCCTATTCCCATTCCCATTCCCATTCCCATTCCCATTCCCGTTCCCGTTCCCGTTCCCATTCCATTCCCGTTCC
>VZSE01007860.1:28952-70758 GCA_013398275.1 Promerops cafer
TTCCCATTCCCATTCCCATTCCCATTCCCATTCCCGTTCCCGTTCCCGTTCCCGTTCCCATTCCCGTTCCCGTTCCCGTTCCCGTTCCTTTGTTTCTGCCTCTCTCAGCCCACCTGCAAGCCGAGCACTCTCCCTGTGTCCCCTGGCGGGCTGGCACAATGCAGAGTACCTTCATTAGGGATGCTCGGGGGGGGCAGAGCAGAGCCTGCAGCAGCCAGAGGAGAGCACAGAAAAGCAGAGCATCCCCTGCAGCTAAATCATCAGTCACATTGCAAAAGGAGTCACAGATCCAGCTGCAAAGAAGGCACTTTGGATAAACTCAGGGATCCCGTGTTATGCTCAGAATCAGGACCCAGCTCATTATAAAAAAGCAGTGCAAGTGTTGTGCCATTGCATTGCTTCGTCCTTCTAATTGGGCAGTGTCATTTAATGAAACTGTGATTTTTTTTCCTCATTAATAATGCTAACTATTTAAACAGTGTGTGGCAGTGCTTTCAGAGGCTTTGCTGGTAACGTGTGTTGCCCGAAGCGGGACTGGTGACTCTCAGTGAGAGAGGAAGCTTGCTCTGGTCACGTCAGGCAGTTTAGAAGCTGCAGAGCTCCTGTAAGAGATCTCCAGTTCTGTTTGGAGGACCTGATTTTGCCCAGGCTGTACAAACAGCTCTGCTACTCTGCCAGCAGTGTCCAGCACCCTGGGTGTGGAGCCATCCTCAAGGGAAGCTCGGCTGGGAGCGCCCAGAGATGTGGACACGTCCTCCACCTTGGCATGGGTTAACTTCTGCTCTTTTTGAGACTTTTATCTCTGTGTGTGGCACAGGATGGTGGGTCAGAGGTTGAACAAGTCTCCATTTTGTTACTTTCCTTCTGTAGTAAAACTTCCCGATTCCCTGAGGCTTTTAGAGGGAGAAATGGCCTCTAACTTGTTCTTGGAGAGAAAATAAAATGCCCACATTCTCTGCACTCTGCTTGGGGCATCATTAAGGCAGCTATAATTGCACTAATTTTAGTGGAAAGGAACCTACTTCAGTTCCCTCATTGCAGCAGGAGTTTTGAGGTTGTTGTGATGCTGAAATTATTTTGAAAGTTAAGCACTGCAGCTGTTTCAGAAACTGGCTTAAAAAACCATAAATCCAAACTCATTTTGATGTTAATTGCACTGAACTACGTACTGAGCTAATTGAAAGCTTTTAGCTGTTTTGGTTGTCCATGCACTCCTCACTTCCTTGTCCAGAAGTCCCAAATTACATATAATGAAAAAAAATGAAAGCATTAAATGGTTGCTGCAAGTGCTTGGAGTGCAGTGTGCCATAACATCCACGTCACCAGCACAGGAAACAGAAAATGCTGTTGTCTGGAACATTTCCATTCATGGAATGATTTGCTTTGAGAGGGAGCTTAAAGAAATCTCCACCCCTGCCATGGCAGGGACACCTTCCACTGTCCCAGGCTGCTCCAACCCCAGTGTCCAGCCTGGCCTTGGGCACTGCCAGGGATCCAGGGGCAGCCCCAGCTGCTCTGGGCACCTGTGCCAGGGCCTGCCCACCCTCTGAGTAAATAAAGAATTTTTTCCTTGTAATTAATCCCAGTCTGCCCTCTGCCAGCTCGAAGCCATTCCCCTGTCACTCCTTGTCCTTGTAAAAGTCCCTCTCCAGCTCTCTTGAAGCCCTTTTAGGTTCTGCAAAATGGAATAAGGTGCATCTACAAGACATGGGGAAGGAGTCACACTTGACTTTTACATGAAAAATTCTTTTCTCTTTAGATACCACAAAACAAACAAACAAAATGTTTTCTTGGCATGTATTTGTGATTCTGGAAGGTTTCTGAAAGCCATAAATTTACAATTAAGGATTGTAGGTTCGACAGTAAAAAGGCTGAGCAAAATTACAGAAATTCCTCAGTTTTGGTGGTTAGTATTGAAGCACCTTGTCTCCACAGAGCAAAGGAACACAGCCCATTGTCACAGCACATTGTCACTGCAAGCTAACAAGGACAAGGGCTCTCTGTTCCCTCTCCAAGGGGGGAACTCATCAGTGGCAAGGCCACCAAGCTGTTTCTTTCTTGAGGCCTGTGCTGATGTGAGAGAAGCTGGAGGATCTGCAGGGCAGGCAGAGACACGGAACCAGCTCTCGTGTCCCTGGGAAGGGGTGACTCACAGGCTGCCGTGACCCAGCCTGCAAAAAGGCCTGGATACATCCCAGAGCTCCACCAAAACAGAGCCCATCCCCAGCTGCTCAGGCTGCAACACTTGGCACTGAAGGACCCACCTGCTTTTCTTGTGGAGGTGAATTTCTTGTGCTGGGCTGCAGAACTGAATGGCTGCAAATACTTCCCCAGCTTTAATTTTTCCATGATTATCCAAGTAGTGCTTGGTTTGAAGCTTCCATCAAGAATCCCATTTTCACCATAATGAAAAACAATCTACAGGAATTATTTTTCTTTGCTTGTGTTTCCTGCACGCTGGTCCTGGACTGTGTAACCAACACCAGGTGGACACTGAGAAGTTTTTCTGTGAAAACCCAGAAATATTTGCTCGTGATTTATATATTCAAGGATGATGAGAGCAGCCCCAGCACCTGGCAGTGAGCAGAGCACTGCTGGAGGGCTGTGCCTGCCTGCCTGTGTCAGCACAACCACCATGAATGTATTGATGGTGCTTGGCAGGTACCTGAAAACAATTTTCCTTGAAAACAGTGCTGTGTTATGCCCCCCAGTTACCTCCTCCTGCTGAAACTGCTGTGAGGAAGATCTTTGCTACTGATAGTAGAGGTGAGAAGATGAAGAAAAACCACTCCATCATTTTGTGCCAGTAGGTCCTAGGAAAGAAAAGAACCGAGTGTTGGTGGTTCTTTCAACTTTTGGTGTCTCCTGACTCTTTTACTCTGTGGTTACACCCTTATCCCTGTAGCATAAAAATACCTTAATGAAACATGAATTCATCTCCTGGAGGAGAAGGGAACTGAGTGAGAAGAGAGGGAAGCATTAAGAAGTCTGGTAAAATAATATCTGTATTGTAACTCTGCCCCGTTCTGACATGGAGCTGCTGGTCTTTGGCATGAGCCACACCATGGCATGACAGCAGCTTTGACACGAGCTGCACCACCAGGGGTGGACTGGGAACAGCTGTGCTTTCCAAAGAGGATGCAACCTGTTGGAACAGCTGTCAGGGTGGAGTTGGCAGAGCCATGGAATTACTGAGGTTGGATCAATCATGATGAGGGTGCTTTAAGGCCATCGAGTCTACTCATAAACCCAACACTGCCTCTAAACACCAAAGACAATCAAAGTCCACCTCTAAACATCAAAGACAATCAAAAGCCTTGGGAAGGGGCAGGAAAATGGTTGATTCTTGAGTTTCTGAAGGGGCTGGAGAAGCCTCTTGCTTTGTGCCTCTCCACTTGCTCCACCAACAGGAATCCTCCTGCAGCTCCTCTTGACGTGAGTTACCTCAAACCTGTATGGAAAACCAGCAGCTGGAACAAGGTATTGAGGAAAAGAGGTCTCTTAGATAAATTCAGCATGAAATATTTACCATATTTCATGCTGAATTTACCACACCAGTACCAATATTTACTTGTGTGGCACAAGCCTTCCTCCTTTAATTTATGTAACACCGTTCTCTGACGTGGTGCTTGCAGCAGTAATCACAAAATCCCGTGTTGGTCGTTTTGAAACGTGTAATGAAATTTGTTAAAAAGTGTATGAAGTCTGCTTTTGATTACAGAAGTAGCAGGATCTTTCCAGTCTTCCTTCCTTTTATTATCTGGAGGAGGAAAAAAAAATCCCTTTCCAGTGCATTATGGCAAACTTTTAAGTGGCAGCATGGCTGAGGTGAAAATGTTACCAGGTTGGCACAGCCAGAGTAAATCGGAGCGGGCTGGGCTGATCTCTTCCCATTGCTCAGAAGCACCACTGTGAGCCTCCCAGCTGGCTTTTTTGGCCTTGCAGGAGCTCCCCAGAGAGAGGACAATCAGCTATTGCCCAGAAGTCCCCCATTTTCTAACAAGAGCAGGAGAATGAGAGGCACGGATCTGGAATTGTGGCAGCGTGTCACAAACGAGAGCAGCCAGGACACAGCCAGGGCACGAATCTGCTGCCTGGGGAAGCACAGGGAAGGTGCAATTGGCATCATCCAAAACAATAAAAGCAGCTTGAAAAGAATCAAGGATGATATAAGAAGTGCTGATGCATTTGAAATGTCTTTCCTATCATTCATTCTCTGTGGACACTTCCTTCAATGTCCATGGCCATCAGCTGCTGGCAGTTTAATTTTATTTGGAGAATGTAAATGGAGAATTTGGAGTTGTAAATATTCACATTTCAGCAGCCAGACTATAGGGAAATGGGCCACTTGTATTGCTGTTGTGGCTTGTAGCTGCTCCCAGTCCCACTGCTCAGTGGTTCTTCTCCCAGTGAGGCTTCCAGCAGCACACTGTCCCCTCTGGGAAGCCCTCTGACAGATTTTGGGAGCAGTTTTTGGACATTCTCAAGCATTTTTGTTACTGAAGTGGGCCAGTGTAACACGTCAGAGCATGCAGCATTTTTCAGACTAGAAAACCCCTGCCAGTATCTCACAGTGTGGCATCAAGAAAGCTTTAATTATCATGTGCTTGACAGTAAGAGGTAATTGATTTGTAATTTGTCTTGGGTTTGTGGTTTGGTTTGGGTTTGCCTTTTAATAAGGAATTTCTCTAATTGCCATTTAATGTGCACTGTTCCATCCAATGCTTATATTTTTCCACTTGAGTGACTCTTCCCATAGTGGTGGCTGTTTAAAAGGAAGTTTTTTGTCAAAGCAAGATTTGTGACGGGCCATAATCTTCCTCCCTTGAAAGAAAGCAATTATTCAGCCAAAATATGTGCACTCTGGTGATTATGTCAATGTATCACTTCCTGCTGGGTATTAAACTATATTATTTCTGGAGCCTGAACTGGGAATATGATTAATAACAGCTTCTGATACAGCAGATAGCAAATGAAGGCCAAGTAATAGTAATTTTTCATTTGAATCACAGCCAAATTGGCTGTTTTGCAGTACTGGTCTGTGGCAATTATTTGTTGTTCTGCTTCCTAATGCTGATTTCCTTCCAGAGTTGATCAGCATGAATCTCAGGGAAACACTGGCACATTGCTTGTGTCTATAAACACTCGTGGCCAGGTGGGGAAGGCAGAACTGCTGATTAGATCTGTTTGAATCCTGCAGGACAGGGCTTTTGTGGGCTGCCTGGTCCTGGTCCTGGTCCTGGTCCTGGTCCTGGTCCTGGTCCTGGTTCTGATTCTAGTTCTGGTCCTGTTCCTGGTTCTGGTTCTGGTTCTGGTTCTGGTTCTGGTTTTGGTCCTGGTCCTGCTTCTGGTCCTGCTTCTGGTCCTGCTTCTGGTTCTGGTTCTGGTCCTGGTCCTGCTTCTGGTCCTGCTTCTGGTCCTGGTCCTGGTCCTGGTCCTGGTCCTGGTTCTGGTTCTGGTCCTGCTTCTGGTTCTGGTCCTGCTTCTGGTCCTGCTTCTGGTTCTGGTTCTGGTTCTGGTCCTGGTCCTGCTTCTGGTCCTGCTTCTGGTCCTGCTTCTGGTCCTGGTCCTGGTCCTGGTCCTGGTCCTGGTTCTGGTCCTGGTCCTGGTCCTGTTCCTGTTCCTGGTTCTGCTCCTGCTCCTGCTCCAGCTCCAGCTCCAGCTGCTGCTCCTGGGGTGCCAGGGCAGTGTCCCCCTGCCCACGCTGGCCTCACTGTGGTGACCTGGGGCCGAGACGTGCAAACCCTCTGCAGATGGAGTGAGCTGCCCAAGCCACAGCTCCCTCAGGCTGCCCAAACCCTCTGTTTAATCTGAGGGGCAGGCTCGGGGCTCTGCTGGGCCGAGCTCCTCAAAGGGCTCCTCACTCCCCTGCTATTCCAAACCAGGAGCTGCCTGGGAAATGTTCAGGAGTGCTGCCCTGCCGAGGCAGACTCGGGGTCAAACTCTGGATGGATTTGCACAAGGGGTGCTCAGCACTCAGTTTGTGGTGCTTGTGGACAAGATCCTGCTCCCTCCCAGATCTCAGTGTTCCCATTCTCTGAAGAAACTTCATAAAAATCACAGAATTCTTTGGGTTGGAAGGAATTTAAAGCTCCTCTCGTTCCATGCTGTGGGCAGGGACACCTTCCACTGCCCCAGGCTGCTCCAGCCTGGCCTTGGGCACTGCCAGGGATGCAGGGGCAGCCCCAGCTGCTCTGGGAATCTGTGCCAGCCCCTCCCCACCCTCACAGAATAAAATTCCTCCCCAATATCCCACCTAACCCTCCTCTCCATCACTTTGAAGCCATTCCCTGTGTCCTGTCCCTCCATCCCTTGTAAATCCTCTCTCTCCATCTTCCCTGCAGCTCCTTCAGGCCCTGCAGGGCCACACTGAGCTCACCCCAAAACTTCTCCTGTCCAGGCTGAACAATCCCAATTCTTTAAGCCTTATCCCAGTTTTCTTAGCCTGAAATTTGGCCCCAGCATGACTTTAAATACACAGAGAAATGAAAAGGGAGAAAAACAAATTTTAAAAAAGTCACCTTCATTTTCTAATTTCTCCATCCAATTTCTCCAGCCGTGTTTTGTAGTTCCACAAAGTAAGATAAAAATCATAAGGTTGGATTAAGTTGATAGAATGTCTAGAAAAGAACCATTTGTTCATCTTTCTAAGGAAATTATGAACTGCTTTGTGCCAATTTGTCTTCAAATGACCCTTGTAAATGTGTGGATCTCATTTGTTTTCCACATTTTAATTGAAACTAGCTGGGTGTAAGACAGGCAGCAGAACTGAGGGTGCTTAAATTCTCATTAAAACAACATAAACAAAACCAACTTTTAAATGTGGAAGGAACAAATATGACTGCAAAACCCAGATAATTCCAGATTTTCTATCAATTGTCAGCCACTGATGCCAAGTGTGGCTTCGTAAGGAAAATGAAACATGGCTTGTACATATACAGATATAAATTAATGTATATATACATAAAAATATGTATAAATAGATCTGTAACTCGTGATGACTGGAAAGTTCTTAACAAGCTGCTGTTTTTCAATGTGAAAATGCCCATTTTGGCTGCTTAGGCCCCGTGAGTGTCCAGCCCAAGTGGGTGTGATTACCCAGCTTCCAGCACACTGCACAGGGCACTGCTGGATTCACAAAGGAAACAAAATGATGTTTGAAATCTATTCATTACAGCATTAATGTGAGCGTGCTAAGCAATTTTTTGGGAACAATTACAACTTTTCAATCAGAAAGGGCCTTTTCCCAGACTTTTCTCCCTTACAGAAATGACTTCTTGCTTTTAACACATGCTCACTTATGGCTTAATGACCTTGTATTCATTGCTGCTTCAATGTGGGAGCTGTATTCTTAGTTAATTCCATCTTTGCCTTTATTTAGAGTATCAGATTTCTCCAAGTTCTTTGATGTGGTGGTTTTGATCATGCAGGGCTCTTGCTCACCATTTTCAGAGCTGTCTTGATGTACTTATCTCTTCAGAAAAAGTAATATTAAACCTTGTGTTGCATGTCCTGCTCATTCCAGCTCCCAATAGAGCAAGGAAGGGGGCACTCCAGCAGTGATTTAATTTTCCAAATAGCAATATTTGTGCACATGTCTCAGAAGTTATTTGCCTTTTCTGCTCAGCAGTTAGACAACAAATTGGTAGTAATTATCACATTAAAAGGAAAGCATTACTTCAGGTTAGCTGAATAATTTCTCATTAAGGAGAACTTCCAAAGGGACAGCATTTAAGAAAACAAAACACAAAACTGTCACATAGGTCCAGCTCTCCCAGGGAATTCTGTTCCCTGAGCTGTCTCTTGAAAATGCTGTTCCCTGGACTAAATATCCTCCCTGCCAACTTTTCCAGTTTCATTATTTGACTTTGATAAAAGCGTGGGGTCCCCTACGTATTTTCTGATATCTCCCCTTCCAGGATGAGAGCTCCTGAGCAGCAGGTTTTGGTGGCTAAATAAGAAATCCAGCTCCTTTAGGAGGAGGCACCAGCAGGGAGGGAGGCAAGAGATGCTTCTGTCCATGGTACCAGTTAAGTCCTTTCAGGTCTGTAAGGCACCAACCAGAGGAAAGCAAAGCCCTTTCTCCAGTTTTCCTAAAGAAAAGCAAACCCGAGGTGCCCAGTGGGAAATCCAACACCTCTTCACATATTGCTTTGCACATAATAATTGAGCTGGGCTTGAATATTTCTCCTACGTTCAGCCTGTCAGTAATTTAACAGCTCTTAGGTTCTGGTAAGGAGCTGCACGTAGGTCAAAAGATGATATTTAAAATCCAGCCTGCCTGAGAAATAATGAGTTCCATTCTGAGTGAGAGCATTGATTTTCACTGTGCTTGTGCTATCACACAGAACTGAGATACCTGTTAGAATATTTTTTGTTATTTGAACAAAAAAAAAAAAATTGTTATTTGCTACTGAAATTTGTTATTTGGTCTTGGGTGCTTTAAATGTCTGCATTTTAAGTTTTAAAGGATTATTGGCTTATTTGTCATTTAACCCTTTACAAGTACAATATGTTTTTAGCTAATACAAATTAACAGCACCAAAATAGAGAGGCCAAAGCCACAGAACAAATTTTCCTGGAACCTTTTGGACATTTTCCTTTTGGGAATGAGCAGTGGTTGGGACTAATTCCCATCAAACCAACTGGAGGCTGGATAAAATAGTATAAAACCTTCTTGCTAAGAGAGCAGGGTGGAGGCAAATGTTGCCTTGCCTCATTTCTGTGTTTGCCTCTGGAAATAGCTGAGCTGCAGCTTTTCCTGTCAGCCAGCAAAGGAGGTATTTTAATACAAGAGAAAAAAACCTTTCACAAGGAGAAGTCACTGTGATGTGACTTCAGGTGAAACTGCCAAATAAACAACCAGAGAAGGTAGAAATCAAACCCAAACCAAGTTAGAGTAATATGATATGAGAAAAGAAAGCAAGGAATTGAAACTCAGAGAACATTATGTTTTTTTTCTGCTTGGTGAATTGATTTTTAAAAAGAATAATTGGTCACTTATGTCTGATTCCATGTATGCCTGGTTTAATTTCAATAGATTTTGTACCTGTTTACTACCCACTCATAGAAATTCTGAAAAAGAAAGAACTACACTCTTTTATCTCTTGATAAAAATGTACTGTTCTATGATAATTTGCTTGTTTCCAATGTCATTCCCATTTTTCCAGCTTATGATTTAAAACTTAGTGTTTAGTGGTTATTATCTTTGTAACAGAATTTATGACATGGCTGGTTCCTATTTTAAAGAGATTTGTCTTAATAGCAAAAGAGTATATGGATTTTGGGCAATAACAATTGGACAGACTTATCAAATTGCATATCAGACCATCCACAATAAGGTGAAATTCCATGAATCAGTGATGGAAACAGTGCTTGCACAGTTATTACACCCACAAGTCCACTTGTACTTGTTCTCAGTTGGATATCATTTCAGTTTGAACTTCTTTTGCTTAGTTAAAAGCAAAACCCCTGTGTTTTTTGGTCAAAATGCAGGTAGCAGAAGAGAACAATTGCTCATTAGTAAAAGCCTTTTACCACTGAAATATGCAACTGCCCCTTTGTCTACAAATACACACAATTCCTGATTTAGCATCCTCAGTGCACATTTTTCTGCTGCTTCTCATTTTAATCAAAGAGAGCTTCTTTGATTCCATGAGGAATCCCCTGTGGGGTCGTGCTGGCCGACTGAATTTACCTGAGTTGATTTTAAATGTTTACTTCTGGACTCTCCAAAGTGGATTTGCCAAGAGGAAGTTGCTCAGAGCTCCTCCTGGGCACACATCTGTGTTTTTTTGGGAGCAGGAATGACATCCCAGCAGCTGGAGCCACGCAGTTGTAGGTTTATTTATGGAGTGGCAGGTTTGTGCCACGTGTCCACTTGGATTATTGATTTTTTTTTTAGAATTCTTCCAGCATTTAACAGGGAAGCACTGTCAAATAGCACTCAGGGAATGGGGGGAATTGTTCCTCTGTTGAGTTTCATTTGAGTAACCACAGAGGAGGGCAGAGGAGAAGGGTGAGAGCTGAGAGCTGCCCAAAGCTCTGGGGCACAGAGTGGCAGCCAAAGAACCAAAGCAGCATCTTCCAGCCCTGCTCTGCTGGTGGCTGCCTGCTGGGGTGGGTGGCACAGGCAGCAGTGTGTCCCCGTAAGCTTCAACAAACCTGAGAGGAAAATTGATTTTACAGAATTGTAGCTGATTCTGCTTTAAAAAAGATCTGTTTTAGCACTGCTTTGCTGTTCACTGATGGGCATTCTGTCCATTTTTGCTGTTCCCTTCCCCTGGAGCTGAATGTTCAGGTCACAGCATAATGCAGGAGTTGGTGCTCTCCCTTGATTTGTGGTTTTAAATAGCCCCTGCTTTCACTGAGACACACATTTGTCCTTCAGAAGAAATAGATGGTCTGTTACATAAATATCAAGGATAATGCAGCTCACTTTATGATGACAGCAGTGAAGTGTTTGCTTGAAGTTCTGTACATCAAGCTGGATATGCAAACACATAAATTACTTTCTTAAAGATTAATTTACTGCATGCCTCATATTTGGTCCTGCCTCCTTTCCGTTTACTTTTGCCAAAAGTTTTGGATTCCCCAAGCCCACGTCAGTTCCTTTCCTGCAGAGAAATTTGAGAATGAAAGATGGCATTTATTTACTGTCCCTGTACCATTTCAAAACCTGAAATTACGAGTCCTTGATTTAGATTTAGACCTTTCCAAGTACATGCTGTACAGTTTTAAGATTACTAAAGGCAAATTTCTTCACAAGTAGCACATAATTGACTGTAAGCAGAGGCAATAAAAGGCTGTGAGTACAAGGTCTGGTGTTTTGCCCAAGTGAAGAATAAGCTCAGACTCATTTCGAGAGACAAGTGTTCTGTGAAGAGGTACTTTGGTCTTGAAGGCTGAAGACAGGAGAAATGTGTAGGCTTTGTGAAATCAGACAGGAACAAGGACGAAATCTGTCCTAATTAGCTGCAGAGCCTTGATTTCACACTTCTTGTCTCCTGATTGGCACCAAAGATATTCCCCCTCAGACCTGGCCCCCTCCCACGTCTCAAACATCACCACCTGCACCCAGGGCTGCCTTGCACCCCTGGTCAGACTCTGTCTCCCATCCAGCCTTCTCCTGCCTCTCTTTTTTCACCTGATGTTTCCTTAGAGGTGTCACCCTGGTGTGAGGAAAATCTGCATTGCACTGAGAGAAGGAGCTCATGGTGGGCTAACACCCCTGGCTGCAGGGGGGCTGTGGGATCATGGAATGGTTTGGCTTGGGAGGGACCTTAAATCCATCCAGTGTCACTCCCTGCCGTGGCAGGGACACCTCCCACTGTCCCAGGCTGCTCCAAACCCTGGCCTTGGGCACTGCCAGGGATCCAGGGGCAGCCCCAGCTGCTCTGGGCACCTGTGCCAGGGCCTGCCCACCCTCCCAGCCAGGAATTCCTGCCCAATATCCCACCTAAGCCTCCTCTAGCTCACTTTGAAGACTTGAACCATCCCTTATGAGTGGATTTTGCACTTGGATGTGGGGCCAGGGAGTTGTGGAAGCGTTGCTGTGCCCCTGCTGGGTCTCAGTGCCCAGGTCCCCTGGTGTCCCCTGGTGTCCCCTGGTGTCCCCTGGTGTCCCCTGGTGTCCCCTGTGCTGTGGGGCTGAGATCAGGCAGCAAACAGCACAGGGGTTTCCAGTGTCTCTTGTGACGCCCATTCCTTTGTGGATTCCTCCCAAATCACCTCAGTGCTTTAGGTGCAGACAAACCCTGGTCCCCACCTGGGCCCCAACAAATAGAAACATCTTATTTCAGTGGAAATGTAATGAAGCTGTTTGTGCTGATGGCCCGAATAATGGCCTTGTTTGACTGCAGAGTTCTGTGCCTGGACTCGGTTATTTGCCCATTAATTCAAATGCTGTCAATTATAAAATATTTAGACACTTATTGATGGGAAAATTGCCTGCACAGTGCTGAATTTAATGTGAAAGAAACAAATCTGTCAGTAATTTGCAGAATATGCTGTGTTGAGTTGACTTAGCAGGATAACTCATACTCCTGTGAATTCAAATATTTGTCTTATATATATGAGGATTTCCTAACAAGACTTTGAGAAAAAGGTAATCCTACAGTGTCTGTGAACTTCTTGATTTTCCTGCAGAAAAACTGACTCAATAAATCCATAATAATTATACCTTTAGATGCAAAAGATATAATTTCAGCCTGCCATTTCTTAGACCAATCTGGGGGAAACTGCACATATCTTGTTCAGCCCAGCACTCTCCTCAAGGAAGAAACAATTCTTATTATGAGCAGATTATATGTTGGTTTACAAGTGCTTTACAACTCTGAAAGTGGTGGCATTTCAGTCCTGCTCAGGGGCAGATTCCCAGCTGGAGATGTTGCTCTGGTTAGCAGCAGGTGAGAGGGGCCCTGCCCTGCCCTGCCCTGCCCTGCTGGGCTGGCTTTGGTTGCTGTGTGCACAGCCCGAGGTGCAGGGCTGGGCAGCGGGGCTGGGGTGGGCACTGCCCGTGGGTTTGTGTCTCTTGGATGAGTCCTGGCTGGACTTCTGTGGCTGAGCACCACTTCCAGGGCTCCTCTCTCATCAAAGTGTTTCCATCTGTCCCACTGGTTGCAGTGCAGCTCTGTTCTTCCCTTCCTTTCCCCTTCCTTTCCCATTTCCCTTCCTTTCCCCTTTTCCCTTCTTTTTCCCTTCCCATTTTCCCTTTCCATTTTCCCTTCCCTTCCCTTCCCTTCCCTTCCCTTCCCTTCCCCCGGGTCTGTAGCTGTGAGTTTTCCCTCCCTAATGCTGCTGTGGGTTCAGTCCCATGGGCGTTCCCTCTTTCCCCGGGGACGGGCTTGTTGTGATGCTGGTCCTGGATCCGTGCACCGCGGCATTCCAGAGCAGCACCCAGGCTGAGGATGTGGCCCTGGGGCTGAACAAACCCACGCCCCACCTCCTGGATAACCTGGGGGCAGCCTGCTGCCAGAGGGCTGAGAGATCTTTGGGGGATTTTATGGCTTCTGTCGTGTTTGCACATGGGACTGAAGTCCTGGCTTTTCCCCTCCTTTTTGTGGAGCTCTGTGGGCAGAGTGTAGAGTTCCAGGCCAGGAGCAAGCTGGGACAGCAGGAGGTGTCCCTGCCCACGGCAGGGCTAGAACTGGCTGGTAAAGGTCCCTTCCAACCCAAAGCATTCCATGACTCTCTGAATTAAGAGGCTTTTGCCCACTGTTAGACTCTGGTTTTAGTTTTGTGAGCCCCCACACTGGTTTGATGTGGTGTGGTGCTCTGACAGAAGCAAACGTGATTCTCAGTGATCTCTCCAGACTTTATTCAGCAGAGAATGTTTTGCTTAAAGGCAAAGCACTGTATGAATCAGTCCTGTTCAAATTGCTTTTAAAGGAGAAAAAAGTAGGACATCAGAGAAAGAAGTAGGACATAGGTGCAACAAGAGCTAAGTACACAATAACCTGAGGCAGAATATCGTGGGCAAACCATGCTCCAGAGTGTAGAGATACAGAACACTGAAAAGAAGCAGAGATTTTTTACAACAGGTAGGCACAGTCTTTGCACACCACAGAAGTTCTGTGGCTCCCCGTGCTGGTTTCACCTCCATGTGCCACATCAGGTGCTGCAAAGTGTGACAGGCTGGGCTAACAGAACACAGCTTGGTACTGCTGAGCTGGGCTTTGGGACACACATAAAGCTGCAAGCATTTGGCTTTGCCAGTCGGTGGGATTTTCTTTGGTCTCTTCTTGAAACAGGGGGAATTTTCATTTGTGCCTGTTCTCCTCCACAGTGAGGTTTTGATTTTTTAAAAAAAATCCAGCCTCTCTAAAATTAAGGGTTATAGGTTTAGGTAAGAGTTGGAGCAGAGGGAGTGCTGGAAAGGGGGCAGTCTGGAGGATGGGATTATGAGAGGAAGTGAGAACTCAGGGAATTTCGGGTGTGATCAGAGGGCAGCAGAAACAGGGAATGTGAGGCTGGTTTGTGGTGGGACAGAGTGGCTGGAGCACAGGGAGAGGTGGCTCTTGGCCCCAGGAAAATGATACAGCCCATAAGACTGGGAAATGGGGTGTTCCCTGTGGGATGCTGAGGATCAAACACAGGCCAGGGTGTGCAGAGTGTGAAATGTGGCTCCCCACAGGCAGCAGGGCTGGGTCTGGAGCCACTGGCACTGAAACACCAGCACCAGTGTGGGGCAGAACTGGGGACACGGGAGCTGGGGAAGCTCTGGGTGCACGGACAGTTCCTCACCCGGCAGGGGGGAGTCCCAGGAAAAAACAACAATAATAATAATATCAACCCAGCAACTCCACCCAAAATAAGAAGGTGGGGGGAATAAAAGAGTTTTAAGTCAAATGAGATCTTTGGGATGTTTGAAAGCATCAGACAGCTCTGAGGGTTTGGGGATCTGCCCCTCCTGAAAGCAAGGTGCCAGGAAGGTGCTGAAGAGCTCAGGATGGCTCAGAGTGTTCTCAGCCTGGCACTGCTGGTGCCACTGCCCCTGCCTGCATCACACACAAACTGCAGCAGCCCGTGCTGGTTTGGGCTGTGCTGTTTGAAGGCCGCCTGCAGGGTTTATTCTTGCAGAAAGCAGAGGCAAAGATTGAACTGTTGCAGCTGCAGGGGCTTGCTTGCATGCCCCTGACACACTCAGGGCTGGGGAGGGATGGCAGACAGCCCTGGTGCCTGCCTGTTCCCAGGGCAGGAGGACCCAGCCTTGAGTGCAGGGGAAAGCTCAAGTGAGGAGACACTGCCCCAGGACATTTATTTCTCAATGGGTAAAGTCCTCTCTGCCACACACTTCTGATTTCTTCCAGCTGCTGAACTTAGAGGTGGATAATTCTAAGGACTCCCTGCAGCTTTTACACAAAGCTGCATTCAAAGTATTTTGCACTTTAGCTCTTTCTGGTGTTCAGATCCATGGATCTCATTAGTGAGGATTTATCAAAAGGAGACTTCTGTGAGTTTTGACAAACATAGCAATTACTACATTGATCAGGGCATTCCAGCTTTAAAAAAATAATCAAAAATTCAAGGGTATAATATTCTTATATCACAATAAATAATACAAAAGCCTTCGCATGAGTCAATCCTATCAGGCAGCTGTTGAAGCCAGGCTGTCACTGATGCTGTAGTGATAACTGATTTCAGTGCAAGAGAAATGTTTGCTTTCGCCCTTTGAAAATTGTACTCAGGCTGCTTTATGGCAAGCAGCAAAAATGTCAATCTATTCTTTCCTTCAAAGGTGGAGGCACGGGTGTTGAACAATGCTGTTACCTGTTGGTGTTTGGAAAAATAGCTTTCCACAGAGGTTACTAATGAAATCTTTTAGAAAACATCAACTTGCTGGCAGTGGCACAGAGATAAAGCAACAGGCACAAACGAATGCTAGAGGGAATACTACCTCAGTCTCTAGAAAGTGGCATTCCCTCTCAGGGTTCATTTTTCCCAGTAAGTTTTTGAAGCTGTTTTGTAAGCCACTCTCGATTTCCTTCTATTACAACTACTTAAAAAACTTCAAATGATTCAGTTGAAACTGGTTTTCACTCTAAAAAGTAGGAAACAAGGCATCATGTAGGAGGCTTTTGTCTTTCCTGCACCCTTCCTTCAGGCACTGCGTTTAAAGTGAGCTGCTCTGTATCTCAATATATATATATATATATAAATATATTTATGTTTATACACCTATGGCGTGTTTTTTCCACCCAAACCCAGGTGTTTACAGCATGCACTGTCCCACACTCATGCCATAGCAGCAACACACGATTTCTTTGAAAGTCTTCCTCATCTCCAGGCTCCTGAAGGCGTAAATGAGCGGGTCGATGACCGAGTTGCACATGATCAGCACCAGGTAGGTGTTGAAGTGCGCGGTGTAGCAGATGCAGTAGGGGTTCATGGGGCAGGAGATGATGAGGATGAGGTGGAGGAAGAAAGGCGCCCAGCAGACAATGAAGACCCCCAGGAGGATGGTGATGGTGACGGCCCCCTTCATGCAGGTGCGCTGGGGGGGCACGCCCTCGACGGGCAGCGCCGCGATGCGCTTGACGTGCAGGCGCGCGAACAGGAACATGTGCACGTACAGCGAGGCCATGAGCAGCAGCATGGTGAAGAACATGGTGATGAGACACACAATGACAGTTTTGCTCTCCGAGTAGGCAATGAAAATGATGCCACAGATGATGCAAGCCACCCAAATGAGCACAATGAGGGTCAGGGCTTTCTTCACCGTCATGATGCTGTGGTAACGGAGGGCATAGAAAATAGTGATGTACCTGTCGATGGCTATGACCAAGAGGTTGCAAATGGAGGCTACCAGAGAAATACAAATCATTGAGTCAAAAACATTGTCCATGTGCTGGATGAAGTGGTCGTCAATGATCAGGTAGCCGTTGCTGAGGATTGCGATCATGACGGTCTCCAGGGCGTTCGACATGCTCACCAACATATCTGCCACAGCCAGGCTGCAGAGGAAGAAATACATGGGGGAGTGCAGGTTCCCATTCTTCAGCACTGCCAGAATGACAAGGATGTTCTCCAGCAGGCTGATGATCCCCAAAGTCAAGAAGACCTCGGCTTTGATGAAGACCTGCTCGCAAAATCCGTCGCCACTCCTGTTGTTCGGGATGGAGTCGTTGAAGTCTTCGGAGACGTTAAGCAGCACGGGCTGAAATGAGAATGCAAAGCGTGTGGTGTTCATTGTCAGCAAGGAGCTGAGTTCACCTGTGATCGTGGCCCTGAGAGAGCGCAGGTTAAAAAGAGAAATAAAAAAAGAAAAGGGAAAACAAGTCCTCCCAAGCTGCTGCTGTGCATATGGGGTGCAATCAAGCAGGACTTCAGTCACTTTTACAAGTGCAATCATCAAACAATCTGCATTTACAGTGAATTTTATGCTAGGCTGCTCTTTCCTTTAGAAGAAAGTGAGCTCCAAAGCCTGTAGGCAGCAAACAGTTTTCTCTGCAGGGAAGAATCGGCAGCAGGACATGGCTGGGTTCAGCTCTCCTGGGGATTAAAAGCAGGGAGTTTCCCCGTCTGCCGGGGCAGCTTGGTTGCCAGCATGATGCAGCTCAGCCAAGGATCTGTTGCTATTTCAGTGGGAAGAAAGGAGACGAGAACTAAAGGATTTATACATGCAAGAAGGAAAAACCAACTCCTACTTCATCCTGCGAGCAGAGCATTGGCCATTGGAGAGCGAGCACCTTTGTGAGTGACAGCTGGAGCACCTGGAGCGGCATCCCGGCACATCCCAAAATGTCTGGCGCCCTCTGCAGATACCGAGCTGCATGGATTTGCCGTAAAATTCCTCTGGAAAATGGGGTTTTCATCCGGTAAAACTTTCTGCCTGCTCCGGGCAGCCGGGTCCTGCCCGTGGGAGGGTTTGGGGCAGGCAGGATGCTCATACACCCTCCGTGAACCTTGGAGTAGCCACTAGGACTGGTCTTAACTGGGATCGTACCCATTTAGACCTCTGCAGGACTGAGGAGATTTTCATTTATCACATATGAGCAGGCAAGCATAAGGTAGATTTTCCTTGCACTTCATTCCTTCTATATTTCTGTGGTGCAGTTTTCTTAGCTTGAATTTTAAAAAGCACTTGCTGATGTCTAAACTCTTCCCGCTTCATGTTTTTGCAGAAATACTTTGGAATCGAGTGCAATGTCACTTATATTAATGTTTGGGGCTTCTGTTAGCTTAAAAAAGTCACAAATCTCTCCCAGTTTCAGTCTGAGCCTGCAGAATTATTGTCTTGAACCCATAATTCAATACCAAGAGGCAACACTTCTCAAATTTAACCTCCAGGTGACAGTTTTACGAGGAGAATGTTCAGTGCAGCAGTTTTAAGTGAATAAATAGCTGGGCATTTGCCCACCGAGTTGCACAGGAAATGTTTTAAAGATTTCAGTCTCTCCCTAACTTTGCAGTGATGTATAAGAGCAGATATCTTAAACCAGCAAACTGTCTCTGCCACGCCTCTGGTCCCATGGTGGGGAACAGGTATTGCCTCCATCCGGGGGTGCCCGGTCAGGATGCAAGCCTGGAGCAGCAGCCCCTGCTTTGTGCAGGAGCCCCAGCACTTCCTGCCGGCTTTTTGGGGCCCGTGGAGTGCACCCAGGGTGGTGATTTCTGGCAGAATGGCTGCAAATGCCCTTGGAAATGTTGTTTTTCCAGGTGAGCAGGAGCCCATCTCTGCCAGCTCTGTCCTCTCTTTTGAAGCGGCGGGTGAGGCTGTGTCCCCCAGGCCAGGACAGCATCCAAAGGCACAGCTCACCCTGGGGACTAAGCACCCTCCTGGCCTTGGCTCTGCATTTCCTGCTCATGGAGGGGCACTTCTGTTCGAAGCACCCACAACTGAAGCCCTTCCCAGGAGTGCCGGGCCCTTCCCACTCCAGCCCTGCCGCGCCCCTGGGCAGTCTCAGCCGTGTCTGTGTTGCTCCTGCAAGGGCTGGCTGCAGAACGCTGCATCCCTCGGTGCCACACTGCTCCAAAGGCACTGCAGATTTCCCCACCTCTCAGCTGGGAGAGGGAGTCACTACATGTGTGGCATCATGAATTTCTGAATGTGTGTGACAAGCAGGACAAGCTACCATTTGCACTGAGGTGCAATTTGAAGTGGAAATTGAGTGTTGTACACCCAAGTGGATTAATGGCACTATCAGCTTTGCCATTAAGTACTAAAAATAGTGGGCTAGAGCCTCCTGTGTGATAGCAAACTCACACTGACTCCGAGGCCTGTGCTGAGAGGGGAAGAAGCTGTGTCTGCTCAAAAGACAGCAACGTGTGAGCCCTTATTTTCAAAAGGATTTCTCTGCCCAGCACGGGAAAACCTCCGTGATCTGAAATGTCCCAAATTATTTTGCATTCTCCTTATTTTCAAAAGGATTTCTCTGCCCAGCACGGGAAAACCTCCGTGATCTGAAATGTCCCAAAATGTTTTCTATTCTCATCTAAGAAGTTGCTGCTCCTCAGCTGTCAGTTCCTGCTTCATGTCCAGGGCTACAGGGAGTGACTGGGATTATTGCAGAGCAAAGCAGGCAGGTTGCTCTCCCATCCACCCCAGTGCTGCAGAGGATTCGTGTCCTGGCAATGCTGCTCTGCACCTGAGGAGTGGAAAATTGCCAAAATGATGTCACACATTCCTGTCCTCAGTCTCCTGGACAGTGAAGTCCACTCATCTTGGATAGGAGAGCAGAGGAAGGGCAGAGCATCGCTCCAATCCATGGTGTATAAAATGAAATAATAGCTTGGTTTGGGTCCCCTTGCCATCAGAACCTGGTGAAGAGAAGGTTGGAGAGTTAGGCATGGGAGATGTCTGTGTGTATTCCCCAAGTTTTGCCTTGTCCATTGCTCTTCCCAGCTCTCTGCCCAAGCCTTGAGGGAAGAAGCTGCAGCCTGGGGTGTGCTCAGGGCTGTTGTCAGTGGAGATCATGCTGGAAAACACAGCTTGGATGGCCCAGCCTGGGGTGTCTGGGCTTTGCTGCGTCAGGTGAGTCAGGAAGCTCATGGTACATCTGAGTAACATCCAGAAAGTGTCATCCTCTGCTCAAATCAGTGCCTGAAATGCCCTCCTCACCTCTTGTCTGGGGCTCTGCAGTCCCTGACTAATGTTCCATTCACAGCCTGCTCTCCAGGCACTGTGAGAGCACACTTGTTTGGCACCCAGGGAGCAGAGTCCTCCTTCAGCTGTGTTCTTGTTTACTCCCTGGCCTCAAACCCCAATCCTGTTGTTTTTCATCCCTGGTGTGTGAACCAGAGAAGTCCTTGGTGCTGTCCCTGGAGCTGCACACAACTGTCACCTCCTCCATGCCGTGCTTGAGTCCCACAGTGCTGGGGCCAGAGGCCAGGGGAGAATGAGTTTTGGGAGGAGGAACATCCGTGCACCATTGCTCATTCCCTCTCTGTTTCCCCCCCAAGAATATTCTATCTCCTTCCCATATTTATTCTTTCACCCTCCAGGCCAGAATCCCTGACCTGTTTTGTTCCCTGCAGATGGGGAGGAAATGTGCATTTCAAAAGCCTGGCATGACTCAGGCTCTCCCAGCTGTGGGGATCTAACAGGTGGTAAAGAAATCTCTGAGGGTTTGGATCACCCTCTTCTGAGTATTTCTTAGAAGTTTTCACACCCCCAGAAGTTCGTAGAGACAAGGGGTGATTTTTTATGCTTGTTTTACTTGACCCCCTAGACTGGTTCTGACTGCAGGAGAGCTTTTCAGCCTCCAGAGTGATTTACTGGAGGTGGGGTCTGGAGATGGGCTCCAGGGTCTCACTTAGCTGAGAAAAAGAAAACTTTTGGGGTGCATCTCGAGTTCAAAACTTGTGCTGGTTCTGTGTGCAAACTCCAGCCCCTGGGTGGGCTGCTGCTGTTAAACCTGTTCTCTAACTAGGACAGTTTTTACTGAGGAAAACGCCCCCCTGTGCTTCTATAATGATTATTTTACACCCCATAAAAGTGATGTTAAAACAGGTCCAGATCTGACAATGTTTATCAGCAGCCTCATCCTTTGAGAGCGTGTTCAGAGGAAAATGCCTCTGTGCTGTTCTGTGCTCTGGGCTGCTGCTCAGTGCCCTTGCCAGGGATGTGCAGGACCCAGTCCCCATCCCTTTCTTGGCCAGAAAAGATGAGAGTTCTGAGCACAAAACTGGATTTGTCAGAGTTTTGCACTGCCAGACCCTTCCTCCAGCAGCAGCCTCTGATCCAGCCCTGCCATCATCTCTGTCTGCCCATGCCAGAGCTGCCCTTCACTGTCTGAGGCTTCCAAATTTGAAATTATTATCTAGCCCAAGAATCTCTAATGAAAGTTTTCTGTGCTTCAATCATAGCAGATGGATCCTTTAAAGAATCGTGAGCAGCCCTTAAAAAAAGGTCAGAACAACCCACCCTGAGCCCACAGAGATGCAATGGGTTAAATGTGGAAATTAGATTTATTGTGATGTCTCTTACATTACTCTCATTCGTGTTCTTTCCTAAAATAACTCATTTTCTACGAAAAATAAGCTGTAAATAAGAGGATGTCAGCACAGTTAATGAAATATTGGCTGTGATGAAGGCAAAGCAAGGGTTTGGCTGTTTTATCTACCAGCAGAAATAAACAATTTTGCCAGGTAAAATCCTCTGCCGTGTTTTACAAAGCAGTTAAAAGCAAGGTTGATTTATTTTTTTTTTAAATGTTGTTATTGCTCAGTTGTTTCTTCTCTAGTGAAACTATTTAATCTTCAGGGAAAGGTAAAGAGAAAGTAGCATTTCCTGCTAAATGTGGCTAATGGAATTTTCTAAGAGAATTCCCCTGTGATGCTGTTGAATGAAAAATCTTGTTTAACACTTGACATGAGATTAGGCTGATAATGGCTGATAAATGCATATCAATTTCCTTTATTTTCCCTCTCTTTCAACAATAGTTTCTGCCAGACAAAAGTGGAAATCTTAAAGTGATTAGAGGATAATGAGCAGATGGTTTCTCCCATGCAGCAGGGAATCATTGTTGTCCTGAAGTTTCAAGTAGCCAAACCAGTGAGTGAAAAACTCCTGAAGACCTTTTCTCTGTGTTATTCTTTATAGAAAAGCACTTAAAAGATGAAATATTTTCTCCTAGCAAAGCAAACGATGCTGGTTTTGAATTGTGTGCACATTTCTGGAGTGTGCACTCGGGGTTTGACTGGGAATATCTGTGAGCATGGGCTGGAATTCACCGCGGGGCGCTGCACGGGGGCTGCTCTGAGCTCTGCTGGCCTGCAGAGCTGTTCAGAGCTCCAGAGCTGCCTCAGCAGAGCTCAAGGGTTTTGCTCATGGAATACTCGACAAAATGAATGAAACTTCAGATCTGATTCAGCACATGGCTTGTAGAACATGAGCTGCTTGGGTGCTGACTTAATTCAAGGAAAAAAATCTCTTTACTAATTTCCACCGAAACATGGCAAGATCACTCGTTGTAATAAGGGGCAGAAACACACTTTGGGACATTTTCTATGATTATATAAAATTATTGTAAGATAGATAAAACTATATAAAATGATTTCTAATTCATGATTATAAAACTCAAAGAAATATGGACTTAGGAGCCTCACAAGATCCTGGCACATGAGGAAGCTGAAGTAAAGACACAGGTGATTAAGTGATCAAGTGATTAAGTGATTAAGTGATTAAGTGATTAAGTGATTAAGTCTGCTGAAATGCTGCATTTTTCTTCAATGTCTCGAGCTTACACCTTTCCAAGAGAAATTTTTGTCCTGTCAGAGTCACGGGCTTCAGGATCACTTGCAATATCAGGTATGGGATGTAATAATGGAAAATTTCCATGGTCTTCTTCCAAGAAGTTGTAGTTCCTACATCTCCCAGTCATGCCCAAAGCTAAAAATGTTATTTTGTAGTCTGTGGCAAGAATGAATCTGACATCAGCTGAGGTCAGTGGAAGTTAAATTTGTCTGCACAGCATTGCTGGCAGAGGTTTTCAGATTGGAAGAGTAAATCCTGACCTCACCCAACGAGCTGAACCCCTGCTGAGGCCAAGCACCAGGAGTTTGCATCCTTTGGGATGTTTTCCACCAAATTTTCCTTCAGCCCTGGCTGGAGCAAAGGCACCAGCACTGCAAGTGGGGAGGCAGCCTGCCAAACTGTGATCAGTGAGGAGAAGGAGCACAAAATTCTGATTGCAATGAGGGGGCTTTCAGATGAGGATTTCTATAATTTCAGCCAGTTAAAAGGTTAATTTAAACAGACTCAACTTTGGGACATTTTGGACAATTTTGCTTCTCATCCCTGGGTAAAAGGAGACAAAGCAGACCTGATTGCAAAACACTCACCAGCACCTGCAGGTGCTTCTCATGTTAAAGGGATTTTAAGTGCTTTAGACTAATAATGCTCAGTGTGAGTTTTGTTCTCTCATTTACAGAGGGAGAGACAAGCAGACGTGATTGAGCCAGCTGCATTCTGCTCTTCAGCTTCATCAGGGCCAAATATCCCTGGAATATCTTGCTCATCTCCCTGGAAGCTTCATAAATCTCATTGTCCTGTGGTGCTGGGGCTGAGGGTTGGGTGAATTTGGCATTTTCAAACCTGCTTGCTGCTGCTGCCTGACCTCATTCCTGGACCAGAGAGAACAGGAGGATTTTGGAGGCTGGCAAGCCTTAAAGATGATTTTACTGAGCTGTGGATGGATGGATATTGGGACAAATTGTTCTGCTAATGCTCAAAGCTCCTTAATTTGTTGCAGTACTTGCAGTCCAGTGTTGCTGCTTTCTAGACAAGAAGGACAGAAAAAAGCCCCACAACCAATCCTTTAATTTTATTTACCACTTAGGTCTAACTTCTGCCCTTCTAATTTTGTCCAAGGCTTTCCTGCTCTATTCTTTTTGTGTGTGGAAGATGGTGCCCTATGGTTATAAAAATTCCAACCTCAGTGCTTTTATCTGCATTGGTTTTGCCAATAACTTCCAGAACAGAGAGAGGCTGGTTATTTGTGATGGTTTGGGGATAACAAGGAATTTGCTGCCATCCAAAATGTTGCTCCTCAACAATAAAATGGGATTTAAATGCTCTTCAGGGTTAGAGAGTGTTTTTTTTTTCCCAGATTCTGCAGTTTGCAAAGTGAGCCAGCTGTTTTGACTAATATCAGACTACAGGGTGTCAGTATAGAATATTTTCTGTCAAAACCAGAACTGTCTTGATTTAGAAAGCAAAATAGATTTGGAAAGCCAATATGATTCATGTAACCCTGCATGAATTTATTATGGGAAACAGAAGTGACAACTAGTTATTCTACCATTTCTTTCCTTCCTTTTCTTTTCAGTTGAAGTGTACAAGGTTATTTACACATCTTTGAATTTAATAATAATCTATAGTTAGGTGTTTCTGAATAGCACATTTTCCTGTTTGGCACAAAAGGAGAAGCTGAGGTTAAGGTTTTGTTTGCTCTGAATATTGTCTTGAACAGAAAAGGGGTTGTCATGAAAAGGTTACACCTGTCACTCATCCTGCACCACTTCTGATGGCAGAAATAACAGGACTGCAGCCGATTTCACACTTTTGGGGCTGCTTGGAAAGCTCCCTAAATGTTTGGCAGCCTTGCTCTTCCAGGAGGTGCCAGAACCTCCAAGCAATCAGGCCTGACCTGAGGAGCTCCCTCGTTCACAGAGGGGTTTTGTGCCACAGCTCCTCAAACTATTGCAGAGGGGCAGAGTGACCCTTCAATCCCCTCCAACTTCTCCAGAATCCCCTCTTTGAATCCGTGCTCCATCATTGTCTTCTGGTAGTTATTCATTATTTTTGTATATATATGCATTATAGATGTGGCTAAATATAATAGATAGAGACAGCATCACTTGGGAGTTTCTTTCTTTGAGCCATGCCAGCTTGAAAGGTTGGTGTGGAAGGAGAGACTCTGTGCTACCAGGGGGTCCAGAGATCTGTCACTGCTGGAAATTCACTGCCTCGTGGGTTATTGCTCCTTCCCTGGCTAATTAAGTGTCAGAGCATAAAATGCTGCTTTTACCACTGTGCAGTGCAGAGCTGAGGTTCGAAGCCAGGCTACATCATTCCTATATCTTAATTACAAGATAGGGTTTTTTTTTTCTCCTCAATGTAGTTCTCTTTTCCCTCTCACTCCATGAAAAGCAGAGCAGGAAGCTCATTCAGCCTGGGATCTGAGCTTCACATTTTCTCCTCTGTAGCAGGGCAGGTATTTTTCTGGAAATTCCTTAATTTCCCCATGAAGTGGGAAGTGAGGAGTGAACACAGCCAAGCCGTGCAGACTCCCCCTGCTCTTCCCTTTCCTTTGCAAAGAGCCTGGTGATAAAAAAGAGCAAAGAGCCTAAATAACTCCCTGAAACTGAGGCTGGAGTCTCAAAAAACTCTCAGTAACAGCCTGCTGCTAGTAAACTTCGGTGGCTGAGGTTTCCTAAGAGCAGCTATGAGTAAAAATGCAGGAGAGGGCCCAGCTGAGTGCTCCCTCCATCGTAAAACAGAGGATAAAGATGAATTCCTGCTGGAGGGAACACTGCCAGGGCCTGGGCTCAGGGTAGCCCTTTTCAGTGTTTTGTGGCCACCCAGGAGTGTGGCCCCAGGGCTCTTCCCCGGGGGATGCTGCTCCAGCCTCTGTGCCTAAAGGGCTGCCCAAAGGCAAGGTTGATTTCCACCCATTTCCTCCTCTGAACAGCAATTTTGTCAGTGGTTTTCCAGGAAAGCTGGCTGGTGCTCCCTGTGTCACAGCTCCAGAAAACATGGCCCTGCACTCGTGCTTGCTGAAGCTTGGGTGATTCAGTGCCTTGCCTGGGCTTTAAATTTCACCACTGGATGCAAGGAGGGTGAGGATTTTGGGGAGTGCTTGGGTATGGTTTGCAGCACCCCTGACTGCAGTGGAATTCCCAGGGGCACAGAGGGATGAGGAGCTCCAGTGACACCCCTGACCTGGGACACGGTGGCTGTGTGGGGAACCCTTTGCTTTGTTCTCATCTCGCTGCCCAAAACTGAGAACAGAGTCAGGGCCTGGGCCAGAGCTGCCCCAGTCTGTGCTGTCAAGACCAGACAAATAAGGAGGAGGTGAGGAGGCAGCTGCAGGCTCCTGCCATCTTTTAATATTTTGCGATTTCGAAAAATACTTTAATATTTGGTTTGCCAAAACCAGAAAGCTGCTTTGATTGATGAAAGGATTGAAGTTTCAAAAGGAGGTTGCAGGAGAAGAGGCACCCCTTGGTCACAGAGCTCTTGCCAGGAGGAAAAGAGCATCCTGGACTGTGGAAGACCCTGACTGCGTGCCCCATTAGAGGGTGCTGCTGTTTCCCAGCTTTCAGAAAACGATCCAGCTTCCCTCAGGATTGCTTTAGCTCCATCTTTGATTCCACTCCTTGCAGTTTCAGACCTTTCAGCCCATGCTGCTTGCCCCTGCTGTGCCCAGCCATCCCCAGGAGCCATGCCCTGGGCACGCTCATTGTTTTGACCACAGCCTGTGGTTTTCTGACTCCTCTCATTTAAACCCACAAACTCTTCAAAGTTTTTGCTTTATGATCCACTTTTAATAGCCTGAAATGAAGGCAGTTTCTGGTGCCACCTTGTGTCACAGAGGAGCAGATCTGTGGGGCTGTCACTTCCTCTGGGCATTGGAATAATTCGGGTTTAACTTCTTGACTTTGGGCTGCAGCACCAGAATTAACAAGCTGAGATCACCAGGGAGACTCAGAGGACAAGACTTCTGCACGAAATGAGTTTTAAGCAGTTGAAAAATTAATTAAATTATGAACTGGTGCTTTGGCTTTTCCTGGGATTGTTCAAGGGGTTGGACAAGGCTCGGAGCAGCCTGGGATAGTGGAAGGTGTCTCATGGCAGGGGATGGAATGAGATGAGCTTTAAATTTCTTTTTCAGCCCGGGGGATTCTGCGATTCCGTGATTTCCTTTATTGCTGTTTGTTGCACACAGGGAGGAGCTCCAAGGGAATTGCCCAGGTAGATGAAGAATTGTTATTTTTGGGAACGTGTGGGCTGTCCCTTTCCTTGATGCTGACCATGGACCCCTGCAAAGGCAGAGAGCTGCTGGAAACATTTCTGTTGCTCAACATTCAGCAGCTGAGTAGCTCGTGCATTATCAATCAAGGGAATTACTAATGGCTCCACTGCTAATTACTGATTTGCTTTATTTATGTATCAAGCTGCCACTGTGCTTTGCAGATGTGTTGTACAAAAAAGTGAAGAATAAGAAAAGAAGCCAGAAAATGACACTTCCATCGATCAGATCTCATGTACCAACTTCTTCATTGTAATGAGCAGATGCATTTTCTCTACCTCCAAGTTCCTATTTTATTTATTTTTTTCCTTTTATGGAGTCTTCCATTATACATTCAGAATACTGAATTAATTAAAAAATTAACTCATATTACCTGAAAAAAATTTTAACTCATATTTAAAGGGAAAATATTTCTTTTATGGCATATCTGATGAAACATGGTAAAAGTTTAAATTTTCTTCATGAGTGAGGGTGCTGCAAAAATGGGTAGAATTTGTGCTGAGCATCACTAGATGTCACCCTCGACCTGAATTTAGTTTCACAGAAGTTGTAATTTTAAATTACTCATCTTCTGTTCTCATGCTTCCCCCGTTCTTTCCCCCACCCTTGCATTTAATGCATCTTCCAGTCCAGTGTAGCACAAACTGTTGTGCATCAATATCTTCCCTGCTTAAAACCAGAATCAAAATTAGGCCAAATGGAAATTGCTGGAACTTGCAATACCATCAATTTCTGTGCTAGATCAGCATGAGGACACAGGAAAAGCAGAACCTCCTGGAGCAGGGTTTCTTTCTAATGTGTCTGGTTGGATTTTGTTCACATCTTGTTGGAATCCCCATCGTGTGAAATGAAGAGGAATGCTGAGGTCAAACCCCCATGAAGCCACGAGGAGCTCTGACTTCCTCTCTATTTCAGCACCATTTCCACAGGAAAAAAAAAAAAAAAAAAAAAAAAGAGCCCTTTTATAAAACAGGTTTAGGCAGTAATTTTCAGGTGAAGGGAGTTTTCAGGGAAAGGCTTTGTTTTTCTGCTCTGAAATACTTTGTGAGAGCATTCCAGCCCTGCTGGAACATTCATGCTTGAACGAGAGGCAAAAATGTGTCTATGAAGTTCATGCTGCATTTATGTATTTATTTAAAGAGCAATTTCATTCAGCTCTCATTTTTTAACCTGAAATAACTTCTTTCGTGATGTTCTTTTCGTAGGTATGAGAAGAATTAGGAAAATTCTTTAATGAAATGAAAAAGAGACTTGTGCCTATTAAACACTGATTTAGGTGGACTGAAAACGTACTGGTCGTAGGTTTAGGTGTTTTTTTTCTTTAACTTCCTCAAAAAGCACAAAATAATGAATCCACATGTGGTTATCTGATATTGGAAAATGCTTTGGCGTTCAGAATTTCAGAGAGCAGGCAGGGAATTTGGTTTCTGGCCTGTGAAGTCACTGGCAGGGCTGTGAGATAACAGAAACCAGGAGGATGGAATGGATGCTCACACCCCGTGGCTGGAAGGAAGTTTGGGAAAAGGTGTTCAGAATCTCTGTGAGTAAATCTGAGAGAGTCCAGTCTTTTTTGCCTAAAAAACATAAGGTTTAAGGAGAGAATTGGGATTGTTCAGCCTGGAGAAGCTGTGGGGTGACCTCACTGAGGGCTTGCAGAGCCTGAAGGAGCTGCAGGGAAGATGGAGAGAGGGGATTTACAAGGATGGAGTGACTGAACACAGGGAATGGCTTCAGACTGACAGAGGGGAGGGTTTGATGGGATATTAGGAAAAAATTCCTCCTTGTGAGGGTGGGGAGGCCCTGCACAGGGAGCCAGAGAAGCTGTGGGAAGTGTCCCAGACCAGGCTGAACAGAGCTGATGTTCTTCCACAGCAAAACTTGCATTGCTGGTCCAAAACATCCACCCCGTGCCTTGTTCAGACAATGCACAAAGAGCTCCTGATCTTCCAGGTTGGTTCCAAGCCCTTTCCCCCATAATTTCCATCCCCACTGGAGGGTGGTTTGTTCCAGCAGGGAATTTCCCCTGTGTTTGCTGCAGCACGTGATCCTGGCACATGCTGGAATCCATTCACTGAGAGCAAAGAAAAGGAAATGACACCAGAGCCTTTATTAAAGGGAGGTGTAATTAATGGCTTCAGATTAATTGAAAATGTTGGCTCCAAGAGTAGCAGTTGAGCTCTGTTCTGATTAACTGCTTTCTCCCAGCCTTTGTGGCCCTTTGTGCTGCTCTCCAGGCAGCAGAGGGGAAAAGACCCTCTCACGTCTCTGCAGAACCTTTGTGAGAGAAACCTGCCATTTCCCCATTCTGACATCTTCTGCACTGCTATAATCATGTTATAAAGAGAAGTTCCTTGGGATTCTTTAATTTCAAAAGAAAATTGTAGTTCCTCAAGGGCTGAGGATTCTAAGGGGGAATAAGCCAGTACTAGAGATGTGATTCTGAGTGAATTGCTATTTTATTTTAACCCAATGGCTTCAGATAGCTCTCAGAGAAACGTGTTTCCCATGAATCCTTTTTCTAGTTTAGTGAAAGATTTCTGTCTGTCACACTGGACATAGAGCAGTCAGAACTGAGGGCACTGAAAGACAATCTTTTATTAAATCTTTCTTTGGAAGACCTGGATTTAGTCAGGCCCTGTTATTGGCTGTGTTAAGCTAACACTCCATCAAAGACTCACTTTTAATCAGTTCAAATGATTAAACCCTGTTTATATCAGCACGTATTGACCTTCCATTTAATTTCCAGTGCCTTGAGTGATCTGGGAGAGTTGATCCTAATCCTTTCTCTCCCACTTCTTGCTCCAGAGCTCTGGCACTGCTGGATGGGATTTGTACCTGTGGGGGCTGAGCCAGGGCCAACCCTGGGCTCAGGGTGACCCAGTGGCACCTGCAGTGCCCCCATCTCCTCAACTTCCCCTCTTGTTTCTGTTCAAAAACTGCTTTTAGAGCAGCAGAGGAAGGAGACCCGTCATCAACCCCAAGTGTTTTCAATTCCTGTTGCTTCTTAAAAACTCTGCTTTGCATTGACGTTTCAGTTTTGATTTTCTCCTCTGCCTCTGCTTGGAGGAGAAGAAATTTCAAAATGTGAAGAGTTCACCCTCCAGAGGTGTCTCCTCAGAACTTCCAGTCTCCAGACTGATCCTGACATGGGTTTGGGATGTTGCAGGAGTCACCACATAAAGGTGGGGAAACCAAGGTGTGTTTTCCCTGCAGCTGCTGAACAATTTTTGTCAGGGCTGGGGTTTGATTTCAGGAATGCTTTGCTGGTAATTCCCTCTCCTAATCACAATTCTCTCCTCCAGTACAGACAGCAAAGAAGAAGTTTAAAATGCTGTTTATCTTTAGAGGGATCTTGTGCATTAAGCTGCAGGTGCCTTGGTGCTCCCATGCAAAATGCAGATATTCACACTGGAGTTTGGAGCTGTGTTAAAATTGCTGCTGTGCATAAAAACACTGCTGGGAACATTGAATATTGTGTTTTTAGCTCCTCGGGCAAACTTCCTTGCATTTAACATGGAATTCATTTGGGAACTAGCATGTGTTGGGTGTTCAGACAGACGCAGTGTAATAAATCATAATAAATAGTAATAAATCATAATTCCAGTATTCAGGGCTCAGTAATTTCAGGAAGTCACTGGAACATAAATATCAGTCCAGGAAAAGCAAACAAACAACTTCTACATTTTTTGGTCTTTCCACAGAGCTGCCATAAGGAAGCAAAGCATCATTATTGTTTCTTTCAGTTCTCAGCATAAAAGGAAGTAACATTTAATAAAAGCCATTGGCTGCAAGATTTCATAAGAGAGAGAGGCAGAGAGAGAGAAGGAGCAGCATGCTGTGGAGAAGCAGGTGTGATTCATGAATAAACTGCTGCTTGCCACCCTGTAGGATACTGATGAAACAAACAGGATTTCCCCAGACATGGATAACACAAGAACAGCAGACACTTTTTCACAGGTAAAGGCAGAAAGTGCTGTGGCTGGCGTGGAAGTGCTGCTTGCTGTGCTTAGCTGGAGATGGTTTATCAGAAACTGGGGATGGCTTTGTGCTTTACTGGCGAGGAATTTGCAGTGGGTTTTGATGTAATGGACTATTATGTGATATGAGCTCAGCCTGGTCTAATATATCAGAGTGTTTGCAGGAGGTGTGTAGGAGACAATATTTTCTGTGCTTTATTCTTGAGAAAGTCGAAACGTGCGAAGTTTTCCTGATACAAGGAGAGAAAATCAGTCTTTCTCTTGCCATGCTAGAGAGGATTTATTAACACTTTATATTATCTGTGCTAAAAATTTCCATAAGGTAATTGGAGGGGAGAAAAAGTGCTTTATATTATAGGCAGAAGCAGTCTTTTGATAATCCTGCTGGAATCTGAGGTGATTGATATGCCAGGATTGAATATACATCAGCTTGCAGCACTGTGGATTTGTCTGAGTGCCTGCCACACGCAGACTTGGAGCATCCTGCTTGTTTCAGTCTTTGCACATTTGGGAGTCTGGTACCTGGAGAATTGAGGAGTGGGAAGCTCCTTCTCTGATGGGGTTGGCAGAGGGAAAGGAGCAATCAGGGAAAGGAGCAATCAGGGAAATAAGGATTGTGTTGTGAGCAGGGTCTGGGTTCTCCTGGCTGGCAAAGGATAAAGCTGGGGAAGATCCAGCCCTGCTTGCTTGGTTCCTTGTTCCTCAAGTGTGAGAGATTTGCTGGGCCAGGCTGTGGCAAACCCCAGAGCAATCCCACAAACCAGGAGGAAAACCTGTTTATTGCTTTTTGGTTTGTCCCAGGGGGAGCAGGGCAGGGGCCGCCTGTGGCTACCAGCGCACAGCAGCAGCCCCCTTGGCCTGAGAAGGGTTTGGAGCAGGGCAGGGACAGGTGACCCAAAGACTGAATTCTTGAGCTTCACAGACATCAATTGCTCCACCTGGAGCGCAAGAGAACCGCAGCTGCCGGCCGGCAGTGCTGCGGGGAGATGCCGCGTGCTGCGATCGCTCCGGGGCAGCTGCGGATGCCGGAGGGGCTGGGGAGGCACAGCCCCAGCCCTGGACGTGTTTCCCCTCCCTCTCCCTGCTGCCCGTGGCTCGGGGGCTTGAGGCTTGGCACAGACACGAACCTCTCATCTTCCCTCTTGGCCCGCTGGGGAGCTGGGGGGCAGCGCAGATGTGGAAGGAGCCAGATGTTTGCTACCAGAGAGGGCTTTCCAGGGCTGAGAGCCAGCAGACAGAAACCACGGCCAGATGGTGCCACTTTCCCCCGACTTTCACCCTGCAGTAGAGCACATGCACGGGGCTCAGCTCGTAGGAGCACCAAAGCCAAACTGTGCCTGAGAAAAACCAGTTTTAAACTCCTTGTGAACTCCTCTGCAAAGCTGACTTTATGTCTTCCTGAGGCTTTTCATCCGAGAGCTGATAAGATCATGGTGCAAGGTCAGACCTTTTGCTTTTCCACCCTGCTTTACTTTAATCAACTGCTTTAAAGTACTTTATTCCCATGGATTTTCCCTGCAATTTTCATTAGACTTTTTCTTAAAGGCCACCTCTCTTAGATGATTGATTTTTTTTCCCTATTTTTTTTTTTTTTTTTATTTCCCCGGTCTTTTCTAAGATACCTTAAATTGGATTTTCACTGCATACTTACCAAGGGATCAGTTCTGTTTAAATGAGGCCAAATTATTCCATATTTTCTGATGTGTGTATTCATGGACATGCACCCAGCCTTGGCAGCAGCTCTGGTGGCCTGAGGGACAGGGGTGAAGCACATCCTGAGGTGTCTCCTCCCCATCACCCACACAAAGCTGAGTCCCCTCAGTTAAATTCCCTTCTCCTGAGCCATTTGGAGCTCCACAGGTCCTGTTTCATTCTCAATATTGCCCAAATTCCTGGAACTGGGAGCACAATGAACATTCTCAAGCCTTTTTTTTGAACAGAAATGATTTTCTGACTTTCAGGCCCAGTTAAATAGATGTCCAGGTAGCTGATCCTGAGGAACCTGCCCCTTTGGAAAATGTGGTGTATTTTATAGGCAAGTATTCAGAACAGAACAGAACCATTTATGCAGCCAAGGATCACATCCTGCTAAACCTGTCGGAGCTTCAGAGGAGATGGATAAGGAGAAATTTACCTCCATATTTTGCTAGGATGATATATTAACAGCCCAGAGGAAAGGAAAAGTCAGGTCAGAAATGGTACATCAGCAGATGGCGTTGGGGGTTTTTCTTTGCAAGCTCTTGGCCCATGTTTTGATTAGAACATAATGAAGGGTTTGTTCATTAAATGTTCCAGCTAATTAACGTGAAACTCATGGAGACCCTGGATGCTCAGTGAAACGTGCATGAAATCAGTGCTGCTTTCCCTCTGTCACACTTCATACCTTTTGCTTAGCAGGTGTTAATGTGATTTAATAAACCTCCAGCAGAATGAAATCTCTTGTTCAGCGTTTATTAATTTTAGCAGCCCAGCTCTTGCTTGGAATGAATCTTTCTTTTACAAGACACGAGGGCACAAGATGAGATTGTGAGCCTGTGAGCAGAAGGATGCTTGTTTTTCTCCAAGAAAATGAGATGTTGCTGTTAAGTAGCCCAGCAATCTTAGTTTCCTCACAAAATTAATTTGACTCCCATATTAATGAGCAAATATGATAATCCTTGATAATTCTTAATGCTGTGGATTATTTTAATTACCATCACTAAAGGCACAGAACATTATTATTTTAGTAGCAAACTGAAATGCTCCTGTATGAGCCACCTTTATTCTATTTCAGTCCATTTTGTAGCAGAGCATTTAAACTATACCTCAGCACACCAAGAAATTGCTGGGTAAGTTCACACTGAAGCATTGTTTTGAAATCAAGTCTAATTTAAAATATTCAGGCCACAGACTGTGGTGATGCTGAGGCTGGTTCTGCTAAAGCAGCACATGGTGCCTGAAGGAGATCTCCAGGAAATATCTCTGCCTTGGAAGTAAAACCTCATAGGCTGGATGGAGTTTTCCAAAATTTTTAAATCTCTGCCTGCCCCTTTCCCCTGGAAAAGCAGTGGAACCTTCAGTTCTTTGCAGGCTTGCCCTGAATTAAAGTGCAAAACAAGGTTAGATATGGCCCAAAGCATTTGTTTAATTCTTCTTAAGGATGTTTAGTGGTGGGAGACTCCATAATTTTCCCTGGATGGCTCAGTGTTATCCTTAGATTTTCCAGATGTCTCAGCAGAACCTCTTCTGCTGTAATTTCTCTCCTATTTCTCCTTACCCCCCTCAGAGGAGCCTCCTGCTCCTTCCCCTTTGGCAGCAGCTGCTCATGGACCTGCAGCCTGTGCCTTCCCCAGGCTCCGAAATCCCAATCCTTCCCTTGGAAATCCCATTTTCCCAAAGCTCTGACTGCTCTCATTCCCCTGAGCTGGACTCATCCAGCTCTTTTCTGGAGGCATGGAAATCTTCCCCCCTGTTCCAGCAGAATCCTCTCTCAGTGCTGAGAGCTCTTATTTCAGTGTTTTGCTGCTGTCTGGAATCTCCCCGAGGGAAATTCCCTTTTATTGCAACAGCACCATGTTGGGAACTGCTGTCACTTTGCAAGCTGCTCAAACTTCTGGGCTTTTTTCTGAAAAAAAATGTGTTCTTCAGCCAGTGCTTGTGAAGCTGGCACTTCCTGCTGAACACCCAGAGTGTTTTTTTTTTTTTTTTCCTCTGCTTGCTGAATTATAGATTATTGCTGCTCTCATTTGTCAAGGTTGTATGGAATTTGAATCCCCCTCGCAGTTCTTTCCAGCTGCCCATCAAAATCTGCAAATGTAATAAACATCATCTCAGTCCTTGAGCAGATCACTGATGAAACAGTGACTAGCACAGAACGAAGTCAGTCGCCTGTGCAAGCAGCACCACTGCATTTATTCTGAATTTTCACACTGAAGTTACTTTCCACGTGTCATTTCCTGATGAGTTCTCAGGGCTGATGGAACAGGAGGGTCCATGTTGGTGGCTGAGGGAAAATCTGAGGTGTTCACCTCGTGTGAGACCTATAAAGTGTCATTTTTCCAGAGGCAATTTTAAGGCTTTGAGAGTCCTCAATATGGTGATATTTTCAATATTGAAAATAGTTCAAATTGTTGGTATTGTAACTGTGCTATGGACACTGGGCACGAGTTTATATCTTCATATTTTTGAGAACTGTTCTTTGAGATTTTTGTGTTATAATCGATCACTCCATACCTTTACACCAGTAAGAAATAAATTACAATAAAATATCTTTGGGTTCCTCCAGCTCCTTCTGGAAGTGGCCAAATTCCCAGTGTGTTCAAGGAAATCAAGCTCCTGTTTGATGAATCCTTTCTTCTTTGAATAAATGTTGACAGATACTATTCAGCCAGATATGGATCTGCAAAAAGAATGCAAAACATCATTACAGATGGATAATTTATTTGATGAATAGCAGCTCTGTTTGACAAATAATATTAGTCTGTCTCTAGGCTACAGAAGATGGCATTGCCACGTAAGAATACCACATCAGTCACCTGGTTTGAGATTTCATGTAAATTAAAACTGAAGGCCTTTCAGATACCCCAGTCCTAGGAGAAAACCACTCCCCTGGAAATGTTTGGGAGCCCTCAGCACGTTTTGGGCCGAGTTCAAACCTGGTGAAAGTGAATAAATTAGGAGAGAGAAGTTGATAACACCAAGCTGGAGCTTTAAGGCAATCCAGATTGTGTCTGTTGTCTGTAAAATCACTTAAATGACACATTCAGCATGCAGGCAGAGTGGAGTTCAGCCAGATTTCTGCCCCAAAATGAATGAATTCTCTGTAAAGCAGCAATTAGCCCCAACCTGATCCTTTCCTCTTGGGCTGAGCCCCGTTTTCCTTGGAGCACAGAAGGGCAGGAGGGCAGAGGATCTGGAAGGAGCCCTCCCAGCCCCACCTTCCCTCTGGCTCCTGCACACCCAGGAGCTGCTGTCTCTGCCCCTTGCAGGGAGCAGGTGAGGATGTTTGGTGTTTGATGTTTAATGTTTAATCAGGGGCTGTGTAAGGAATGCTTCACAAGGAAAAGCTTGACTAGAAGTGAGTCAAACCCGCTCCTCTTCGTGCAGGATTTCTGCATGACTGGGCTTTGTTGTCTCAGGAAATGGTAGAGCCGGGGCGGGTGAGCGGTGATCTCCTCCCAGGTGAGCCTGGAATGATGGCTCACCTGGTCATGCCAGTGCTGGTGACAACTGGGGCTGTGGAGCCACATTTCCTGCTCTGTGGCTCCATGGATGCACGTGCACATCCCAGGATAAATTCTGCATTAGCTTGCTGTCGTGTTGTGGGATCCAGGTAGGGTGGTCCGAGGAACAAGAACAAGCTGAGCTCAAGTTCCTCTGCAGGCCGTGCAGGGAGAGGGTTCTCAGGTGGCAGGACAGGTCTGCAGGGGTGGGTTGTCCCCTGGAGAAGCCCAGAGAGCCCAGGGGCTCAGAGCCATCCTGGGAGCCGCGGGGGCAGTGGAGCAGTGCTCACTGCAGGCTGATCAGGAGAAGAGCACATCTGGTGTTTCACCCTCGAGCAGCGCCCTTGTCCTGCGCGCTCCCCTCTGCCCTGCCCCAGCATGGCTTAACCCCTTTCCTTCACGGGCTCTTGGCAGAGCTGGATTATTCCAGTAATGTTCCTACAGCAGAATCCATGCAGAACCCTCTAGTGGGTGCTTTTAGGAAAATGGGGAGAGGCAGGAAGGGCTGGGAGGGGTCCTGTGCAGGGCAGCGCTGGCAGCTGCCCCAGAACAAAGCAGAAATCTCCTCTCTCCCCACTAAACACATTTTATACCAGGCCAAAAGTATAAAAACCTCACCTCTCCTTCCAGAGAATGTCTGGAGCCCCACGCTTTTCCTTCAATTGTGAATTCTTTCAAATCACTTGTGTGGCTCTACTGAATTTGGGGAGGGTGATGAAAATTTAATCTGTTTTAAACAAGCTGCAGGTGAGCGCATTATTAACACAATCCCATGTATTTCCTTAATGTGCCTGCTTTGTAATAGCAGAATTTAATTTTTTTCTAAGTTTTGTTCTTCAGTCCTGTAGAAAACATTCAGTCTGGTTGCTCCAGTCACATTTTATTGGGCAATATAACACAGACTGGCTTAGTGGCATTTTGGTGGGTAATAGGACAGATTTTGTTTCTTTTTAAGAAAAATACAAGCAAAACAAACACATTACAAAAATAGTGTCATGCTGAGAGAAAAGCCCCAGAGATACAAAATGATAAAGGTCAAGGTCTGATACAGAAATCTTGTTTGCAAGTAAAAATACCATGAAATGTGATTGTCAACAAGCTAAGTGAGCCAGGCAGACTTCTGACAAATAATTCTGACAGTTCTCATTAGCTGAAAAATGCCTTTTTTGCCTCTCTTGGCTTTGGAAATGTTCCCCTCCTGCTTCCAGATGTGCAGAGAGTTAACAGAGGTGTAAAACAACAAGGTGCTGTTAAAAATAACCTGCCCCAAGCAGTGCCTTTTGTGTGCTCCTTGGGGGTGGATTCTCTGTCGGGGTCTGACTTCCTAACCAACCTTCCTGGGCTGAAATACACAGAATGATTTGCTTCTCGTTTGTAAACATCTTTTCCCTCATCCATAATTAAGCAAATTAAGAAATGCTCCTTGTTGCTTTCACGTCTTGGGCAGAAATTCATTTGAGTCTAGAAGAGACTTTGGTGAAAGTAAGGAGAAAGAAGAGTTGAACATTGAGTTGAACGTCTTCCTTTCTGCAATCGTTTCTTAAGAAAATATCTTAAAATATTAAATTTGAAAAAAATGAAATTAAAATTGTCATCATGCTGCAAAAATTCTTTGAACCTTTCTCCAAAAGGATTAACAGGCAAAAATACTTTCTGAGTTCATCTCAGGAGCTGCTGTCCTGAATAAATTGGCTCTTGCACTTTGGAGCTGGCAGAGCTTTGCCTTAAGGTAACTGCATTTTTCAGTTCCAACATATCCATATTCCTGTTTACTCACACAGAGCCTGTTCAGTGGGGAATTGTCTTGTTAAGATCTTATCCCACCCAGTGCATGTGAGGTGTGAATATGTGGCCATTTAAAATTCCAGCAGCGAGCAGGGAGCTCGTTGTAGGAACCTTCTGTGAATGAATGATCAGCTCTCCCTCCTTCCTCACTGCTCCCATTTCTGTGTGCAGCTGGGAGCTGGGCCATAAGTTACCTTTAAATTAGCATTGAAAATTCCAGGCCTTTAAAAACAAAATATTTCTCTTGCTCCCGGTTTCATTTGGAGGCTGTGTGTGTCCCCCAGGGACTGAGCTGGCAGAAATTTGGTAAAATAAAGAGCATTGGGTGTAGGGTGGCTTGGGAAAAGGGGGACCTGGGGGTTTGCTGGACCTCTGGGAATGGTGGTTTTTATGGGGCACTTCAGCTGAGCCTGGGGTCTGTGGGGCTTGGGTGGTGGCCAAGGAAGGACTGGACATGGTGGGGATCAGCCCCAGGCTGGGCACAACGGTCTGGAAGGTTTTTCCAGCCTCAGTGGTCCTGTGTGGCTCCAAGAGGACCTTGTGCAGCACTGCTGGGGTGTGCAGCACTGCTGGGGTGTGCAGCAGAGGAGCTGCTCTCTTTGTGGAGCGCGGTGGGTGTAGGAAAAGCAGGGCAGGTCCTCAACAAACCCAGCTCCAGCTGCAGGGGAGGCCCCTTCCCCACGCCCTGGCCCCTTCCCTGCCCCTCCCCAACCCTCCTGCCCTTCCCTTGCTCCTGCTCATCCTGTGCTGGGCTCTGCACCCGCGTGTCCACCTGGAGACTTTGAACAGAACCACTGGCCGTCCTCTCCTGGTGTTGAAGTCGTTCTCAGGGCACGGCTTGGGTCTTGGAGTCTGGATAAAAACATTCCAAGTTGCTGAGCTCTGCTGGTAAAACCTCCAGGCTCCTTCCACACTCCCACCTCTGCTGCTGTCCCACGTGGGGACCCCGTGCTCTGTCCCAAAGGAAGGTTGTTTATCCCTCCCCAGAGCCCGTGGCCGTGGTGTGACAGCTGCAGTTCCGTGTCCCCGGTGCCTCCCCTCGCCTTTTCTCTTTGCCTGATTCCTGTTTGCCATCACAGCCACACCTGCTGCGCTCAGGAGTGACAGAAATTTCTGTGTGAGTCTATTGGCAGCTCAAGCTCCTGTTTTGGTGAGAGAAAAAGGGGAAGTGCAACGCTGCCTTTTCATGTGCTGCACTGGCTCCCCGTGGCAGCTGCACCTCCCCGTACCAACAGCAGTTTGCCCCCTCTTCACCCTGAAAATTTCAAATGCTCCTGATCTTTCTTTCATGTTGTCCTGTATGCAGGGCTTTACACTCAGGATGAGACAGGCTCCCATGCAAAATTGATGTTTTCACTTCTTGCCAGGGTTTCCAACTCGAAAAGGTTTCCCCCTGGCAGTGCTATCTCCAGATATTACCACCACAACTTCTGAAGTTGTAAAAGCCCCTGTATATTTGATATCTTGTGGACTTTCACCAGGTTTCAAAGGGAGATTATATTTGCTGGGCAGGTTGTCAGTAGAACATAAAATATGAGTGAAATTGTAATTTTATGGCAGCTACCGTGGCTGTGGCACGAGCACTCCGTATCCTCCACAGCCAGATGAAAAACCAGTCTCTAAAAACATTTGATTGACTTTTTTTTTTTTTCCTAGTTAAGCCAGGAAAAAATCCTCAAAATTATGAACATGGTGAAAAATAAAGAAGTGAGCATTGAAGGAGCCCTGCATTTGGCACAGAAGGAGGTGTATGCTGAAAAGGTAAGGCCGCTCCTTTGATGTATTTTGTAATATATCCAGATGTTCTGGAGAGCCCTGCTGAGCTGAGGAGCGTGTCTGGATTGCTCTCAAGGATGCAGAAGTGCTCTGGGAATCACAAAGAGCCCAGTTCCCAAGCAGGACAGGTATGATGGGCTGGTGCTGCCTGTGTCCTGTGTGATGGCTGTTCCACGGAAATGCTGTGGCTGCACTCGTGGCGTTGTGGATTGAGGAGTTCAAATCCACACAAGGGTTGTTATTCCAAGGGTAGCAACAAGCCCTGCATTAATAAATGTGGGGCAGAGTCACGGAATTGCAGGATCACAGGATGGTTTGGGTTGGAAGGGACCTTAAAGCTCATCTTGTTCCACCTCCCTGCACCTCCCACTACCCCGAGCCCCGTCCAGCCTGGCCTGGAACATTTCCAGGGCTGGGGCAGCCACAGCTGCTCTGGGCACCCTGTGCCAGGGCCTGCCCTCCCTCACAGGGAGGAATTCCTTCCCAATCTCCCATCTAAACCTCCTCACTTTCAGTGGGAAGCCATTCCCCCTTGTCCTGTCCCTCCATCCCTTGTAAATCCTCCCTCTCCATCTGTCCTGCAGCCCCTTCAGGCACTCTTTTCCAGGGACTCACCACCCTCCTGGCAAAGAATTCCTTCCTCCTATTTAGCCCAAATTAACGCTCTGTCAGTGTGAAGCCCTTGTCCTGCCCCTGCCCTTGTGAATAATCTCTCTCCCCATCTTCATTAACGTGATTAAAGTCAGGAGGATGCTTCCATCTGTCTCCATGTGGAATTCCCCTGCAGGGCTCCAGTGTTGCTGCTGTTCACAGAGAGAGATTTCACCTGAGAACAGCTGGATTTGGGTGGCCAAACTTTATCCCAGCGTGGGAAGTGTTGCTGATTTCTGTTCTGTTTTCCAGGATCCACAGGATTTGTTAACTGGGTCCCAGTTTAACTTTGTTATCTACAAATACAAACACTACCGGTGGCAGAAACGAATTTTGCAGGTGACTTTAAAAATTCTCACTTTTGGTGCAGTGTATAAAAATATATTAAAGCCAGCTTCTGTCAACAACACCTGATGGTGATTTCCTGCTTTCATGAAGTCAGGGACAAAGGTTTCATGTTTTTTTCCTGGATTTCACTAAAATTTCTTGTCGTTTGGACAAAATTGGATAATGAACAAGTCCAAATCATGCATGCTACAGGGTGGTTTTTATTTACTGCATCTTAACTGTACAAAATATAATTTTTCCAGCATTATCCACCACTTTTTGGGATGAAAAGATTATTTGTTTAGACACAAAGTGGAAAAATGGAGAGACGTGTAGTAGATGTGGAAGTTACCAGTCTGGGAGCCTGGATTAGTTTAATTTCAGTTCTCTAATTACCAGCAGCCTTCAAAAGTCAGAGATAATCATGAGAAAGGTTCTGCTTTGGAGGTTTCCTGCTATAAACGGGGCAGAGGGAAAGGCCACAGTGTGGACACATCTGGTGGTGTGGTCTGCACACAGAAGTTTTTAACTTTTAATTTAGAACTGCTTTTCTAACCACCTGCATTCCAGAGACTGAAGGAGTGAGGAACTGAAGGAGTGGTTCTGCCATTAGTTTGTGCTGAAGGGGAAGTTTCTGCACTGGGTTTTGTGAGGCGAGGAGAATTTAAAAAGAAATAATATTTCAGAGTGGTAAATGGATGCATATTCATCAAAAGGGATGTGTGGAAACACAGCTTACAAGGAATTTCTGTTGGGGTTTTTGTGACTAAAACAAACATTGGGCAAATAATATAATATAATATAATATAATATAANTATGATATGATATGATATGATATGATATGATATAATATAATATAATATAATATAATACAATATATAATTTTATATTTAAAACAAATATCGTGATAGTGGAGTGTAGTTTTTAAATTATATTTATTCTGGCCTTTTATCTAAACACCCTCACGTGGCAATATTGGGATGCTGCCTTTGCCTTTCAACGGAGACGGCCTCGAGTGATGCAGAATTTTCTGTCGCAGCTTGATTTCAGCACCAGGACCATTTTTAACATCGAGAAAGGGATTATTAAGAAGCAGTTCCCTTTCTCGCAAGTCAAGGGCTGCGAGGACGCTGAGAGGAGGCGCCTGAGCATCGCGTTCCACGGGAGGCAGCGCTACGAGCTGGAGGCGGTGTCCCTCGATGACAAAAGGAGGGTGAGCCCGCGGGACGCCGCGCTGCGGTGGTGGCGCCCGGCAGGTCCCAGGCGCGGCTGGGCGCTGTGCGGGCTCGAAGGGGGCTGGGTTTGTCCCCTGGCTGCTGGGACACGCGACAAAGGGAGTGTGAGCTCGGGGCGCGCTTTGGCCTCGGGATTTTGGCGCTGGGGGGCAGAGATGAGATGTGAGAGTGGGGGCAGCTCTGCAGCCACAGCAAGGGTGGAACTGCTCTGGGAGAGGTAAAACAAGCAAACGAAACTGGTGATGCGCACACCGGAGTGACCACGGGGCGCGGGGGGACACGGGGGACAGCAGGGTGACCACGGGGTACAGGGGGACAGCAGGGTGACCACGGGGTACAGGGGGACAGCAGGGTGACCACGGGGTACAGGGGGACA